>JAJEJO010024574.1:1296-25739 GCA_020662805.1 Glaucomys volans | reverse complement strand
GCTGTATTTTATCAAATGCTTTCTCTGCATCTATTGAAATAATCATGTGGTTCTTGACTTTAAGTCTGTTGGTGTGGTGAATTACATTTATTGATTTCCGGATATTGAACCAACCTTGCATCCCCGGGTTGAAACCCACTTGATCATGGTGTCTTTTTAATATGCTTTTGTATGCGATTTACTAAAATTTTGTTAAGAACTTTCACATCTATGTTCATTAGGGATATTGGTCTGAAATTTTCTTTCTGTGATGTGTCTTTGTCTGGTTTTGGTATCAGGGTGATATTAGCTTCATAGAATGAGTTTAAAAGGGTTCCCTTCTCCTCTATTTCATGAAATACTTTGAGGAGTTTGGAGTGAGTTCTTTGAAGATCTTGTAGAACTTGGCTGTGAATTCATCTGGTCCTGGACTTTTCTTTGTTGGTAGGCTTTTGATGACTTCTATTTCATTGCTTGAAATTGATCTATTTAAATTGTGTATGTCCTCCAGATTCAGTTTGGATGGTTCATATGCCTCTAGGAACCTGTTGATATCTTCGAGATTTTCTATTTTGTTTGAGTATAAGTTTTCAGAACAGCTTCTAATTATGTTTTGTATTTCAGTAGTGTCTGTTGTGATATTTCTGTTTCCATCACGAATTTTAGTATTTTTGGGTTTTCTCTCTCCTTCTATTCATGAGTGTGGTTAAGGGTTTATCAATTTTTTTTTTATTTTTTCAAAGAATCAACTTTTTGTTTTGTCAATTTTTTGAATTGTTTCTTTTGTTTCAATTTCATTGATTTCCACTCTGATTTTAATTATTTCCTGTCTCCTACTACTTTTGGTGATGAACTGTTCCTCTTTTTCTGGGGCTTTGAGCTGTAATGTGAGGTCATTTATGTGTTTACTTTTCATTCTTTTTTTGAATGCGCTCCATGCAATGTATTTCCTCTTAGCACTGCTTTCATAGTATCCCAGAGATTTTGATATGTTGTGTCTTTTTCTCATTGAACTCCAAGAATTTTTTCATTTCCCCCTAATGTCTTCTGTTATCCTTGCTTCATTCAATAGCATATAATTCAATCTTGAGGTCTTGGAGTAGTTTCTGTTTTTTATTTTATCATTGATTTCTACTTCCATTATGATCTGATAGAATACAAGGTAGTACCTCTATCTTTTTTTATTTGCTAAGAATAGCTTTGTGGCATAAGATATGGTCTGTTTTAGAGATGGATCCATGAGCTGCTGAGAAAAAAGTGTATTTGGTTATTAATGGATGGTATATTCTGTGTGTGTCTGTTATGTCTAGGTTAGTGATTATATTATTGAGTTCTCTGCTTTCTTTGTTCAGTTTTTGCTTGGAAGATCTGTCCAGCAGTGAGGGAGATGTGTTAAAGTCACCCAGTATTTTTGTGTTTTGGTCTATTTGGTTCCTGGAATTGAGAAGGATCTGATGGACCTGCATGGATGTGCCATTTTTGGGGGCATAAATATTTAGGATTCTTATGTCATGTTGATTTACACTTCCCTTAAGCAGTATGAAATGTCCTTCTTTATCCCTTTTGACTAACTTTGAAGTCCACTTTATCTGAAATGAGGATGGAAACTCCTCCTTTTTTACTGAGTCCATGTGTGTGGTATGTTTTTTACCAAACTTTCCCCTTTAGTCTGTGGGCATGTTTTTCTATGAGATGCGTCTCTTGAAGGCAGCATATTGTTGGGTCTTTCTTTTTAATCCAATCTGCCAGTCTATGTCTTTTGGTTGATGAGTTTAGGTCATTAACATTCAGAGTTATTATTGAGATATGACTTGCATTCCCAGTCATTTTGACTTATTTTTGGCTTTGAACCTAACTTGTTTTCTCCTTTAATTGGCTGTTACTTTAGGGTAATTCCTCACTTTGCTGACTTATATTGTTTTTTCTCATTTATTCCTCTTGGAATATGTTGCTGAGAATTTTCTGTAGGGAAGGCTTTCTATTTGTGAATTCTTTTAGCCTATATTTATCATGGAAGGATTTTATTTCTTCTTCAAATCTGAAGGTAAGTTTTGCTGCATATAAGATTCTTGGTTGGCATCCATTTTCTGTTTAAATATGTTGTTCTAGGCCCTTCTTGCTTTTAGGGTCTGAGCTGAGAAATCTGTTGATATTCATATTGGCTAAATATGATAAATTTTTGCATGTTGGTTTTGTATCCTATTACTTTGATGAATCTGTATATCAGTTCTAGAAGTTTTCTGTTAACATTTTTTGGATCTTCTAAATATAGAATCATATCATCTGCAAACAGTGATAATTCCTTTCCTATTTGTATTCCTTTAATTTCTGTTCCGTGATTGAATGTTCTGGCAAAAGTTTCAAGAACTATGTGGAAAGGCTGTATAAATGAAGGGAAGGCTGTGTAAATGAAGGGAAAAAGCACATGGCATCCCTGTCCATCTCCTCAGTTCAGATCAATCCTGATCCAGAATGGCATTTGCGTGGTGGATAAAGGGTCAGCTGGAGGACCCAACCAATCCCTGCTAAGACTGAGACACCTGAATTATTCCTGTTGTAGAGGTCTTTGGACTTCTGAGAATCTGAACCCAGTTTGTGGGAGGTACTGGGGAATCTACACTGCTCCATTACCAAGGAGAAAGAGTCCAGTTCACCTTGGGCCCTCTCCTAGCTAGGCTTTGTGGTACAGTGTCTTTTGGGACCTCCCCAATCCATGATCTAGGAAGCACCCACATGGCTTACTCCTCACGTCAGACTACTCACTTTCAACCTTACAAAGTATGTGGATAGCAGTGCCATGCCTCCTGTGTCATGCAGCTGACCTGTTCACCTTCTTGCCGTCCCTACAAATCATATCAGTGGTTCCATTACTTGTAATTAATATGAACTCCATCCTGTCATCTTAAATGTATGGTATTGTTTATGGGTATCACTGGATCTGTCTTTGTATGAAACCTAGAGTGACAATTGGCGTCTATCCACCCATCTACTTCTCTGCCTGTCCAGCCTGTTCACTCTCACATCCATTTTTTTGTCCCCCATCTTCTCCCCACCCCATCTCTCCGTTTGTCACAGTGTCCAGCTCCTCTCTTTCCTGAATTCTCCAGGCACCGATTTATGAAATGGTCCCATCATTTGTCCACTGGTGATCTTTTTTTCCGTGATAGAAGAAACACATTTTGAATAGGTATTCTTAAAAATCCAACAAGGATGGAATAACAGACGAAAATTATGACTGACTTTTTCACAATGGGTGCAAACATGTACATGAAAAAGAAATCATCCCATGAAGGAACCACACACCATGAGCAATTAAGTCCTTATTCAAGAGTAAAGAGTCATAGTTACTAATGAAGTTCATAAAACTGAGAGGTATGGAAGGAAAATCGCTTTAGGGAAGCCAAAAAAACAGTTCAACCAAATCTTCATAAAATTTTGACCAATTTATAATGGAAGAAATGTTTTCAGTGGATAAAGGGCATGCCCCAATGTGTCAAATGGCCAGGGTCACTCAGTGTAGGATCAAAAGGCCCAAAGATGAGCTGAAGGGAAAGGAACATTTGGAAGCAATATGAAGAAAAGGATTGTCAGAGCACAGTCCCAGTTCTGAATGGGATATTTTATGAAGCAACAGGTGGAAGTGGTACCAAGGAAATTTGTTTATCCCATTTTCAAAGCCACCTCTCATCCTGAGGGCTTTCTGGAGAATTATTGACCATCAGATTTCTAACCCAGTTCTTGATCTGTCCCAGTTTCTCCTGCTCTCTATTCCAAAATAAGAAAATGTGAATACTCCACCCAGTCTCTGAGGACTTAACCTGTGATAATGCATACTTTGAGAATTGTTGAAATTGTGTCTCCTCCTTTAACCTATCCATGCTCCCAAGAATGGCACTAGAGGAGAATGGTAATCTCTCCCCTTCCCAACCACTTTTACCTGTGGAAATTTGTAGAGTTCCAGGAGTGGCCCAATCTGGGAAGTTGTTTGCCATGATGTTCCTATAAGTACTGCTACAGACTTGCTTTCTCTTCTACAGGTGTAATTAGGGATCACCTTTTCCAACCCCAACAGCCAAAAGAAGAAACTCTGCAACACGTTCCACTCATTGTCTGAAATATTACAGAGATCAAATCTCAGAGATATGTTGGGTAAAATACAGGGGTTCCTATTGATCTCCTCAATGGCAAAAACCAATGCCAGTACCAACTGGTAGTTCTTCACATTATACCTGCATAGAAGAAACAGGAACGCTTAGGGGTGACTCAGACCTGATTATCTTCCAATTTCAGTGGAATTACTTATGAACTGGAATTACTTATTACTCATGTCTGTGTGTCCACAAAATTAACATGTTGAAACCCCATGTCTTATGGGACTGAATTAGATCCGGGTTCTTATGTAGGTAGCTAGGATTAGGTGAGGCCATGAATTGGACCTATTCTGAATGAAATTAGGGTCCTTATCAGAGACAGTGAGGGACCTCATTTTATTTTTCTGTCATCCTGTTTTGACCAACAGGAGTGCATCCAAAATGTGTGAAAGGTATTTGGAAGACACCAGATTTCCTGATGCCTTGATCTACATTTCCCTTGTCTCTACAATTGTGAAAAACATTGTATTTGTGGTCTGGCCACCCTGTTCATGGAATAAGTCTCTTATAGCATTTGTGGTTAGGACAGTGGCTAAATACTGAGCATCAGTCACTTCAACCTATCTGGAAGTAGTTGTTCTTGCATGACAGGATTTTGTAGTGGGGGCAAATCATGTGACTTGGGCTCCTATGGGCCCTTACTAAATTCCCCTCACATAGAAGAAGATAATTATATTTACTAATAAAAGTGTAATTTTGAAGAAGATTGTATTTTTCCAATGTCTTTGATTCTCAATCCAAAATGCCCATCCATATTAATATATTATGAAGTACTTTATACAACCTAACATTATTATCTTAAGAGAGAGTCATGGGGGAACATAATGACAATTGAAACTTATTAGCCCAATAAGCAGCCAGGATGCCTGTGAGTTGAGAATAATTCAGCAGACATCACTGGCTATGAAGTCACCTATGCTTCTGCTCCATCAGAACCTCAGGATTTGACAACATCAACAACCAAGAAAACAGGATGACCAGCATAACATCAGTGAAGCAGGAATCATGATAAGATAGTAATATTTGGGAGAAGCATGAAGGAATGGCAGATCTGCAATGTTTTAAGAATATTAGACACTCAGCTTTGTAACAATTTAAAAAGTTTATCATCCTTTTCCTTTAAAATGTGAAAATAATGCCAAAATGAATAACTTTAGCAGTTCATATTACAAATTTCCCCCATTACTACCAACTTGCATACAAATACTCCCCCCAGCCATTTCCTCCTTTTTTTTCTCCCCATTTTCTGGTTCTCATTCTGTTTCCTGTCTTTTTTCCCCTTTTTGTTTTTCTATTTGAGGATGAATAACCTTGAAAAGATATATAAGGTCAGAAATACGATTTCTTTGAGGAGTTGAACATCTATGCCTTTATGGATGGACCATCTGATTCCTAACATTGCATGGGGTACTTATCGAATTTGTCTAATATTAACATAGATGTGCTGGGTTTCTTTTGATTGGTGTTTGCTTAGTGTATTATGTTTTCACTTATATTTTATGTACTATTTTCGTTCATTATAATTTGCAGTAATGATTCTATATGAGTTCAGTGTGACATTTCAACATGTGTATACAATGTGAATTTTTGTCTTTTTGATAAAAACCCTTCTAAGTGGACTGAACTGGTATCTTGTTGAGGGTTTCACTTTCATTTCTATGGTGATAGATGATTTTGAATATCCTTGTCATTTACATGTTGGATATTTGTACATCCTCTGTTGAGAAACATCCTTTCAGGTCACTTGCCCATTTTGGGGGCCCAAATTTCCCCACATCTTGGGAAAGACATGGAAATCCAGGTACAGGAGTCATTTAGAACTAGGTAAGCCACTACCAATAAAGTCACATTCCACAGCATATGATAGTTGAATTTCCAAAAGTATAGGCATATGAATAATATTAAAACATGCAAAGAGGAATTTTAAATCACCTTTATAGGCAAAACCATAGTAGCAGATTTCAACAGAAACTCAAAAGGCCAGGAGGAAATGGAATGATATATTTCATGTCCAGAAAGAAAGCCTTGCCAGCCTAGATTACTATGCCCAACAAAGTCATCCTTCGGAATTGAGTTAGAAGTTAGGACTTCCTATGATAAACAGAAAATGAGGGAATTCATGACCACAAAATAAGCAGTATGGTAGATACTTAAGTTAATCATCACCCAGAAAAGGAAGAAAGGAACCAATCATGAGAGCATAGCAAATAAAAATTCTCACTGGGATAACATGTAAGCAAATGAGAATTAGGAAAGAATCAAGCATCATCAATAGAGACAAGCATAAAGTCTCTAATATAAATGAGAGAGAAAGCAACAGAACAGTTAAAGCAACCAGAAGAAAAACCTCAACATGGCAAGGAGAAGCAGATGCTTTCAATGCTAATCCTGAATGGAAATGGTCTTGATTCTTGGATTAGAGGATGCAGACTGGTCGAATGAACGAAAACCAGGACCTGCCAATATGCTCCCTGCAAGAAACTCAGCTGACTGGCCAGGACACACAGACTGAAAGGGAAAGGATAGAAACTGATATTTCAATAAAATGAAATCAAATCTGACTGCAGCAGGCATAGTGAGATTCACATTTAACAAAACCAACATCAAGACAAAATCAGTGAGAAGCAACAAAGGAGGTCAATACATAAGAATAAAGTGAACATTCTCCAAGTAGATGTAACAACTTTAAGTACACATACAACAAACATTAAAACACCACTTTGATAAAACAAATACCACTGGACACAAAGGGGGAGAGTGTACCTGATACAGAGTGGGTGAATTCAGTACCATACACTCACCCATAGGTAGATCATCCAGACAAAATATATCAATAATGAAATATCAGAGTTAAATAGTGCTAGATCAAATAGACTTAACAACCATCTACTGAGTATTTCATTCTACAAGTACAGAATACACATTCTTTATATTGGCACATGGGACATTTCCAAAAGTAGATGATATATTAGGCCATAATTCAAGTCATAATTCAAAATTTGAAATGATTTCTTTCATCAGGTCATGAAGGAATGAAAGGAGAAGTCAACTGCAAGAGAATTTACAGAAATTACACAAATAGATGGGGATTGAACAATCATTTTTTTAAAAGAAGGTGTCCTTAAAGAAATGAAGGGGTAAATTTTAAAAATTCCTAAAATCAAATGGAAATGGAAGACAAAGTGCCAGAACTTTAAGGATACAGTGAAAGCAGTACTGTGAGGAAAGTTTACACCTGTGAGTACATGAATTTAAAAGAGAGATCTCAAATGGTGCATCTCAGATTCCTAGGAAAAGAAGAAAACTAAAGTCAAAAACAGTAGAAGGAAAGACTCAACAAAAATAAAAAATCTATGCAAAAATCCATACAGTCTAAAATAATCATGTAAAAGGATCAATGAAACAAATATTTGGTACTTTGAAAAGATAAACCAATTTGTCAAGGCCTTAGACCTAAACAAATGAAGTTGGAAATGACAAGGAGAAATTGTAAGAGATAACATGGACACTCATAGAGACATTAAGGAATATTTTGAAAAACTATGTTAATAAATGGACAAATTTCTAGATCCATTTAACCTACCACAATTGAACCAAGAGTATATAAAAATTTGAATAGATTAACAAGCAGTAAGTAAAAGTGTCTAAAAAAGAAGTATAAAACTGGACAAATTCATTGATAAATCCTATAGTATTTTTAAAGAGCTATCACCAGTGATGCTCAAACTGTTTCCTAAAATAGAAATGAAGGACATTTCCAAATTCATTCTACAAGTCCATTATTACTCTATTACCAAAACATGATAAGGCACTCAACAAAAGTAAACTGTCGACCAATATCCTTGGTGAATATAGACACAAAAATTCTTAATAAAATACTTGCATATTGAACTCAAAAGCATATCAAAAACACCATGCACTATGATCATGTTGTTTACATTCCAGGAATGCAAAGGTGGTTCATCATATGCAAATGAATATATAGCACACATGTTGAAGCAAGAATGAATATCACATGATCATCTTAAAAGATGCAGAGAAAGAATTTGGTAAAACACAGTATTCCTTCATGATAAAATCCCTGAACACATTAGTTTTGGAAGGATGACACCTTATCATAATGAAGGCATGCATGATAAACCCATATTCAATACCAACCTGAATGGAGAAACAGTGAAAGCTTTTCCCTAAGAAATGAGGAACAAGGGCAGGTACTCTCATCACTCTTAATAGATATACTAATTGAAATTTAAACCAGAACAGCTATGGGAGGAGAAAGAAGTAAAAGGGACACAAATAGGAAAAGAGGAAATCAAATCATCCCTATGTGAAGATGATAAGATTCTATAGTTGGAAGACCTCAAATTCCCATGAAAAGGCATTTCCTTTTCTGACTTCAAAATGTAATACAAAGATATAATAATCAGAGCATCATGCTGTTTCCATAAAGCCAGGCATGCAGATCAAAGCAAAAGAATTAAGGACCCAGACATACCTCTTGCATTTATGGACCATTGTTTCTCACAAAGGTGACAAAACATACACTGGAGTAAGTAAGGGCCTCAGGGAAACCGAACATTCACATGCAAAACATTGATACTTGACTCCTGTTTTTCAAAAAATACAAAGTCAACTCAAATTGCATCAAATGCCTTATTGAAGTCCTGAAACTAGGAATCTACTAGAAGAAAATGCATGGGAAACCCTTGAAGATATGTACAGGCACATCCTTTGAATATGAAACCAAAGCATAATATACTCAAGCAAAATCAGACAAGTTGGATTACATTAAGCTACAATACTTCTTCACAGCAAAGAAAGCAATCAGAGAGAAGATATACCTACAGAATGAGAAGGAATAGTATGCAAATTATTTATATTATAGAGACTCATGTAAAGAATGTGGAATGAACTTACAAAGCTCAACAACAACAAAAGAAAAAACATTTAAAAAATGGCAAATGCTAAGAGGGGACATTTATCAAAATAAGAAATTGAAATGCAGGATAAATTTATAAAAACTGCTCAATTTTTTCACATGACTGGGCAAAGAAAATCAAAACCTAAGAGTAATGTTGTCTCAACCCATTTGCAATGGCTCCTATCAAAAGGAGAAGGAATAACCAATGCTGGCAAGGATGTGGAGGAAAGGGAACTCATATAGTGTTGGTGGGAGTGTAAATTAGTAGAGTCACTTTAAAGAATTGTCCAGAGGTTCCTGACAAAAGCTAAAAATAGATCTGCCATAAGATCCACCTTTCCCACTGCTGGGTACATTCCAAAGAAGAGGTACCAGCATGCCCAGAACACTCCTGCAAGCTAAAATATGGAATCAGCATACACACCCTTGAATGGATGACTGTACAAAGACCATGTGGTGTGTGTTCTCAATGGATTATGAGCCATAAAACAATATCCTAACATTTGCAGCAAACTGTATGGAACTGGAGGACATTACACTAAGTGAAATAAGGTGGAACAGAAAGACCAATGGGGCCTGTTGTCTCTAATGTAGTGATGTCAGAAGTGTCAATATGAATCTATAAGAGTGATTTCTAGAGGTTGGGAAAGTTAGGGAGTGGGAGGAAGAGAGGGAGGGTGGATATGGGCATCCAATATAGGGTGGTATAAGGAATAAGTTCTGGTGTTCTGCAGCACAGTGGGGTGGCAATAGTTCACATAACATATTTTATGTTTTGTGAGCACTAGAAGAGAGATGCTTGAAGTCTGAAGAAAAAAAAAGGTAAGGAGAGGGAAACTAATCACCCCAGTTTGATTAGTACATATTGAATACATGTTTTGAAATATCACTCTGTACCTCATAAAGTTATACAATTAGTGCACCTGACTCAAAACTACTTTTAATAAAATTACAGTTGAAAATGTTTAATAACCTGATTTGATCATTGCAACATATATAGATAAATCCAATAATCTCATTTTAACCCTTTAAAAGGTATAATAATTAGTATTTAATAAATTGAAAATATGCTGTAGGAGCCTTTTATGTCCTTGGCAAGTTTACTTCAGAGGTTTCAGAAAATATGAAATCTTTAGAAAATTAGTGAACATCATTTAGAGTGACCAAGGGAGAATGTGGCTTTCCAGAAATGCTGACTACATGTTCTGATTAGCTTCAGTATTTTAAACAGGATATAAATTGCACCAGAATATGTGGGCACGTCATGTAACACAGTTTGTTTTGAAAATAAGTAGAGACAGTGAATTATTCACTTAAAATTGGTGATAGCAAACCTGTAAATTTAAGAGCACTGTTTATAACTATATTATACTAATAAAAATGTTAAACTGATTTTAACATATTCATTTGGGGGCATTTAGAGTTCCAGAGACTCTAAATAATTTCTGAGGATGAATAAAGTAGAAACAATATTTCAAATTAAAATATTGCACACTGGATGTACGTTCCAAAAAAAAAAAGTCTTAGATAAATATTAGATTTTGCCCAACCTAAAGGTTTATGCTCTGTTTCCCTCTGAAGATGACTTGTAAAAAAATCTTGATAACAAGCCACCACCTGACAATTATTTTTAGGATACCACCAACAATATATCTCAGTTTCCTCAACATTTAAAATGACCTTAAAAAATAAAAGTCCTATAGCAGAAGAGCAACATGTTAAAATGCAAGGTAGCAAGGAACATATTCTAATGACAGTACATAAAATTCTATCAGTTCTACTTCTTGGTATAGGAAGTGCAACAATAACCAAGAGGACATCAGATCAGACCATATTCTACAGTAAAGGAAACAGTCCTCTGATGGCTACTGAAAGTGTCCATTAGTCTTGTTCTGGAGAGTCATTGGCAGGATACATAAAAAGACTTTGACATGTAAGAAACCTTGAGCCTTGTAATTGTAGGAAGCCATTTGTGTTAATCAGAGAGCAACATCCGTAGGCTGTGTTCTACCACCTATCAAAGACCTGTTCACCATCTTCCTGATTATGCTAATATGAAAATCAAAACCAATTAGAAAACTAGGAACATATGAGAGTTAGTTTGTGGGCAAAATTACTCTGGCCCCACTGATTTGGTATGTGTGAAATACACAGAAGACACATATACAGAAGCACTTATGGCATTTGATATATAAGGAAATGGAGGGATAGAGACAGCAGGAGGTTTAAATATGTTGTTTGCATACCACAATGTTAATGATATGATCAAGACCAGGAAGTAACAGCCCTGAGGGAGAAAAGCCTTCTTCTATCTCATCCTCCATTAAAAAATAAAAACTGTATTTTCCAAATGTTTGCATAAAGACAAATATATCTCCCTTATATGTTAGCACATTTTCCTTGCCCTAAAGTGATCTTTTTTTTTTTACTTCTTACTTTATAAGAAATTAAGACATTCTGATGGGCCTAAACATCCTGTGCCCAGTGGACAAGTCAACTGGGCATGAATGCTGTATACTTTCAGAGAGGCTCCTTCAGGCACAGGCAGTGTTCCCAGGCTCAGATCGGAGAGAGCCACCTGCTGAGGCTCACTAGACTTTCAGCTGCTGAGAGTGGAGAGCAAGGGACAGAGCAAGCTGACCTTGCCTTGTCTTCTAAGGAGAGAGACCAAGTCTCCCTCCAGCCTCCAGGCGCCTGGCTCCCTGTACATACAACAAATCCTTCTCTTTGTCTGTGGACATGGATTTGCTTCCTGAGTATACCTGACTCACCCTAAACTATTTTTTTTCAAGTAGACTTCACAGTATGAATTTCTGAGTTGTCCTTATAATGTCCATGTCAGGCGAATCTGCTAAGATGTCCTTACTATCTGGTAACATTGGGAATATGAGCAGTTCCTTATCCTCCTCTGTCCCTGAGGTGAGGTCTGATCACCTGAATTGCCTTCAGCAAGAACTGTGCTAGGGAAGGTTAAGCAGAATCCCCTCTCCCCCATGATTCCTCTTAGTCATTTCCATCCACAGACTCACCTTGATTCCCATGTCCATGCTGAGTGCAGCAGTAAGTCCACTCTCTCTCTCCACTGCAAACCTCAGTGCAGTGGTCCCTGTATGTATGGAAGTGTCTTCATGGAATAAAATATGTCTACTCTCTTTAATGTTACCACGTACGAGTTCTTATTTTAATAGTTCTCAGGACATTAGGACCATAATTCCCTGATAGCCATCCCCATATCTTGCAGATCTGATAGTAACTAAGATAAAAAACATAAGCAGTAACCATCAGAACCAAAGTGCTTACAGAAATGTATCAGTAACAATATACAAATGTCTTTTGGAAAATTATGAAAAGAAAAAATCCTGATATATAGTGGCAAACTATGGAAAAGACAGCAGACAAACATCTGGATGTGAAAATATAAGCGATGCGGGCATCTTCTATAGCAGGGAAGAGACCCCAATTCCTAACTTGCCATACCTGCCCACCAATGTGGACAGTCACAGTAGGCAACACCTGCCGCTCCAGAATCACCATTTTCAATGACATCTATTCTTCTCACAGGAACACACAAAAAACTGCTAGAATTTCCTGAATTTCTGCCTTAGTTATCTACTAATTAATTGGTCTGCTGTCCTCACATTGATTATATCCCCACCCTGGTTCTGAGTAAACATACAAGTGAAACAGATCAAACGGGAAGGCATAAAAGTATCAGGTGACTGATCTGTTATTCCTGGCCTGACTTGCTAACCCAGGAGGCTTGGAGCATCCTGACTTGAAATAATGACATGAAGTTTATTTGAAAGAGTGAGTTAGAATTCTGTCCCTGCAGCTATGCATAAATAGTAGTGGATTCTCTGTAGGAATTTTAGGCATCATACATGAGTCTAAAGAAACATTAGACTTTGTGGGAAGGATGTTTTGTGGTAGCTTCCTAGTACAGAACTCTCACCAGCGGCTTGGAGAGCCTTTCTTAGGAATATAAGTTGGTCTTATGCAATGACAGGCCAGGCTGGAGAAGGGCCAGAGGTGGTGGAGAAAGGTGTTGAGCTGAGCCCTGAAAGGGGAAGCTTATAGGGAGAGAAGCAGAATACTGTGTTCCCCACAGAAGGAAGAAAAATGGTTAATAGGAAGTTACAAAATAAACAAGAGACATTTCTGGGTAGATGGGGCCCGAGACAAGGAGTGCTGATCCACAGATGTCCAAGCATAAACCATCCTCATAATCCAGCAATTGAAAAAATGAAAAAGGTGCTTACAGTGTGTGAGAGTACAGGTTGTCTGGATTACCCCTTCTGGGGCCTAGGAAGGCCAGATAAAGGGGGAAAAGTGCAGCGATCACCCCATCTCCATCCTGGTACATACTGGCTTTCACTGTGCGGAGGCATGTAGAATTGTCTGTGGAGCACACTAGGAGGGGAAGCTGCAGGATCAGCAAGATTAAAATCCAAGGGAGCATCCTAGACATGTCTTCAAAGCTCTCACTCTAGGTGGAGGTGGAACCTGCAGTGTCAGGCAGGTTCCTACATATACTACATGTGTGTGTGTGTGTGTGTGTGTGTGGTGATGGAGGGGCCTCTCTAACCCCCCTAACTTCTTTCAGCTTCCTATATTCCCCTGGGGTTCTGGAACTCTTTCTGCCTGGGGCTCTGCATCTGAGGTCCTGCATCCAGGTAAAAAACACAAGTTGGAAAATATATTTGAGGATCATCCTCTTTAGCCCCAGGTGCCATGATTTCATCCAGGACCACAGATAGCAAAACCCCAGGGATGAACTTCCCTTGAGCAGATTGGTTCCAAGCCTGTGTCAAGAAACTGTATGAAAGCCATTGGGGATGATGGAAATGAACTGCATCAGAAGATGTCATGTCAGGGGCAAGGTGAAAGGCTCAGAAAGGCCTGTGCCCATCAGGCCCCAACCAACATCCAGGAGGTAGCCATCCCTCCAACTTCCAAGATAGAGAGATCCAGCCTTACACATCAACGTCCAGAGTAGTGACAGAAACTTCGTTGTACGACCCATATGGATCTGCATACCAATCCCATGTATAGCCCCACCACAAACACCTATGTTTCCTGTTGTTTGGGGGGACAAATGACCAGGCTGAATTCAGAAATTCTAAATCAGTAACAAAGTCATTGCAGAAATCAAGTTGCATCTTTCTATTCTGACCTTTGATCCTCTTTGCTCTCGCTTTCTTCATTTATCCATGCTAAATCTGGGATCAAAATGTCATGACCTGCCTCTACATCCACAGCATTGGGGTTTTCCATTATTTGTACTTTTATGTGAACATGGGGCTATTCGGGAAGACCTTGTATTTTACCCTAAAACAGAAGACAGTGAAGATGATAAAGCATATTTATGTTTTCTACCTCTCAAAATATTGAGATCATCCAAAGTCGTCCTAGCGTTTTCATCCTTTTACTCCAGCAAAGGGAGAAATGAAAAAGGTGCAAAGATCACAGGTTGTAGACTTCTCTGGTCCTGGAGCACATGAGAATTTCAGGGCAGTAAAACTATTCTGTATGATATTATTACAGTAGATACCATGTTATGCTTTTGCCCAAATGTGCACAGTGTAGAACAGAAAATGTGAATCAGAATATAAATTATGGACTTAGTACTAAGTAAGGAGGTACTGATACTGGCCCATCAATTAAGCTGTGTACCACAGTAATTTAAGATGTTTATAATAGTGGAAACCAGAAAGTGCAGAGGGTGTGGGGCGCATGGCATCTATCTGTACTTCTATCCAATTTCCTGTAACCATAATACAGTTTTGAAAATATTGTCTAGCAGTTTGAAGAAAAACACTTTCTAACTAGGTAGCTACTAGTCACATGCTACTAGGCAGTATTTGAAATGTAATTAGTCTAAACAGAGAAGGGCTATGAGTATAAAATAAGTACTGGTCAAGATTTTCTCTGAAAGATGAATATTTTATAATTATACTTTTTAAGAAAGTTGTGCATTACAATGTGAAAACTTGGGCACCATGTTGGTGGGAATGTCCATGAGCCAATGTTTTAAGATCCCATATGAGTGAGATCCATATGATGTTTGTCTGTCTGTTTGGCTTACTGTGTATACCATGGTCTTCTGGCCCATCCATTTTGCTCCAGATCACAGGATTGAATCCTTTCTTATGTCCATCCATATAATGCTTTCTGTGTATAGAGACCATGTTGTTTTTACATCTATTCATCTGTTGGATGAATGCTGATTATTTAGGTTGATCCCAAATCTTGACTATTGTGATCAGTGTTGCAATAATCATGAGTGTGAAGATATTTCTTGGACGTACTGATTTTGTTTCCTTTAGAAATATTCCCAATAATAGGATCTCTATGTTGTGTTATAATTTTATTTTTAGTGTTTTGATGAATCTTTGAGGTGGTTTCCATAACAGCTATTCTAATTTACATTCACATGGGTTCAGTTTTCATGACCTTAGACATGGCATACATTTTTGATTTTCCTCTTTTTTTTTTTGGAACTGGGACTTGAACTCAGGGGCACTGGGTCACTAAGCCACATCCCCAGCCCTATTTTGTGTTTTATTTAGAGTCAGGGTCTCACTGAGTTGCTTAGTGCCTTGTCCTTGCAGAGGCTGGCTTTGAACTCGCAATCCTCCTGCCTCAACCTCCCAAGCCACTGGGATGAGAAACCAAAAGTAAAAGCAATAAAGGAAAAAAATGACATGTTGTAATTCATCAAAATCAGAAACTTTTTTAGTATCAAAATATAGTACCAAGGCTGGGTACCGTGGCACATGCCTGTAATCCTAGTGGTTTGGGAGGCTGAGGCAGGAAAATTGTGAGTTCAAAGCCAGCCTCAGCAATGGCCAGGTGCTAAAGCAACCCTATCTCTAAATAAAATACAAAAAACAGGGCTGGTTATATGGCTTAGTGGTAGAGTGCCCTTGAGTTTAATCCGCAGTACCCTCCCCCGAAAAGACAGTACCACCATAGTGCAAAAACAACCTACCAAATGGCAGAAAACTATTTGCAGAATATTTCAGAAGATCTAGTATCATTAATATATGAAAAATCAACACGGAGGACAAAAAAATTAAAACTAGACAAAGAATATGAATAGATAGTTCTCTAAAGAACATATTCTTATGGCTGAAAAGGGAACAACAGGAGCATACCATCACTGATAATTAAGGACATGCAAATAAAAAGCACTGTGATATAACACTTCATGCACACTGGAATATCTCCAGGACTGTAAAATATGAAAAGAGTGCTAGAGGGATGTAGAGACATTCGAATCCTCATACATTGCTGGCAGGATGTAAACAATGCAGTTGCTTTGAGGTAGCAGTTGCAACCTCAGAGGTTGATCTTAGATTAGAATTAGCATGACTGCACTTTTCGACTCCCAGGTATACATAGTGAAGAAACAAACTTGAATCCAAACATATCCCTAAACGTGAATCATCAGAGCATCAAATTCACGAAGCCCAAAGGTGAATACAACATGAATGCCCATCTTTGAGTGAATGGAAAGCAGGGTAGGATATTTGGAGTGGTATGCTCTTCAGGCACAGAAGGGAATGGAGGATGCCTGCTATAACATGAAAAATCCAATGGAGACACAAGAGATCAAGTATTGTATGATTTCATATCAGCAGGAGCTTGATCCTGTGAGGTCAGGAGGATTTGCAAGTGCCTGCTTAATAGGGGAGCAACTGAATTACCAGGTCATAAAGATGTTGAGAGCTGGGCAGAGATGACCGTTGCACACTTGTGAATGTGCTGCACAGAACCTGGACAGATGTATTAATCTCAACAATTTGTTCCCCTTAAAATGGTTCCTATTTGCGAAGTAAATTTGACCTTAATAAAAGTCATTCTTAAGCATGGAATTGGAAAATTAAACTGTAAGCCAAGGCAAACTGAAGAAGCAGGAAATCATTAGAACACACATAATTTCAGAATCAACTCTGTGTGTGCATGCAAACTCTACAGGTACAATCAAGAAACATTTGAAAATAGCTGGATAATGGAGGTTTCATAAGAGGTCTGTGAACATATCTATGTAAAAACATTGAACTTGACTCATTGACTTTTATTTAGGTAAAAAATCTAATTAATTATGATGCAAACAATAAAAAAAGTACCATAGAGAGGAAAACAGAAAATGAAGCAAGCATATTAAGAAATCTTATCAAAAGATGATTATGTATACTGTCTGTGATTAATGAATAAAATACAGCAATTATTTCAGTACCTGTGATTGCAGGGACAGCCATAATCATGAGATAACAGTGCAGTTTGCAGCCTGATGGCTAGCTGAGCATACTTTTACATAATGACTCCTATTAAAAGGGGGTGAACCAAAAAGTAAATTAGTTTCTGTTCCTTAAGAATATAGGAATCCAGGCTGGGATTGTGGCTTAGTGGTAGAGTGTTTGCCTAACATGTGTGAGGTCCTGGGTTTGACATTCAGTACTGCATAAAAATAAATAAACAAAATAAAGGCCTTGTGTCCATCCACAACTAAAAAGTTTTGAAAAAGAATGTAGGAGTCCAAAATTGGGTTTCTCTTTGATTCAACGTACTAAAACTATGAAAGGGGCTTATGAGATAAACTCTCAAACATGCTGATTTCCCCAGAAATCTCTCATGAACTTGGCATCTTTCAGAGAATTCTTATCAGATCTTATGAGAATTGCATAGCACATGGAGGCAAAGAAGCAGCCAAGGAGTCCTGTACTGAAGGCCAGGATGAAGAAGACCTCTGTGGCCACCATGACCTTGTCCTTGGTGTTGTGGTACAAAGGGAGAAACGTGACCCAGATACTGCAGAACACCACACTTTCTGAAGGTCAAGAACTTGACTTCATTGAAGGTGTCAGGCAGGTTCCTGGCCAGGAAGGCACCGTGAAGGTTCCCAAGACTAGGGAGCCCAGGTATCCCAGGCCACAGTAGAAGGCAGTGACTGAACCCCTTTTGCATATAATGAAGATGTGGCTATGTTCAGAATGTGGGTCTGTATCCACAAAGGGAGGAGAGGTCCCCAGCCAGACTCCACAGAGAGTCAGCTGGATAAGGGAGCAGCAGGGAATGATGGAGTTCAGTGCCCTAATACCAGAAACTGCCTCATTGTTCTTTCTGGTTTCAGAGCCTTGACGGTCTGAATCACGGTGACAGTTTTGGTCAAGACATGAAAACAGCCACAGTGAACACCAGTGCAAATGCTATTGGCTGGAGGGTACAGGTGTGGCTGTGTTGGGATGGCCAATGAAGAGAAGAGAGCAGAGGAAGCATGGGAGGAGGGGGATAAAGAGGATGTAGCTCAGAACCCAGTTGTTGGCCTTATCTGTGGGAGTGTCTCATTGCTTCACCAAAACCCCAAGAACCACAGTGGTGAGTGCAGAGAAGCAGAGAGCTGTGCAGGTCAGAGTCATGCCCAGAGCATTCTCAAAGGCCAGGAAGGTCACCACTGTGGGGAGGCAGTGATTTCTCTCACTGTTGGGGTATTCATGTGCAGGACACTGGACACACTCTCTGCATCTGAATGCTTTTTCCCCAGTGTTTCCTCATCACAATTATACAAATACATTTAGGGGGGTAAAAAATTTATCAATAGGGGGTAAAATAGAGTTGAATATGATATATAAGTTTTATGTAATAGGCTATAACACATAGCATATATCTGAAATAATCATTTCTAATCACCTCACTGCAAACAGAACAGTCTTCACTTATAGGCTGATTTATGGTTACATGAAGCCTTTTGTAAGAGCTGGTCAATAAATATATTGAAAATTTGCAGTGGATTGGAAAAATACTATATTTCTATCACAGCCTATTCATAGGCTTGGGTGGTCTCCATAAGGCATGTTTCAGTGTTTCCTCATCACAATCTCTCCATTTTGCCATGTTTAAGAAAATGTTTGCCTTGTATTATCAGTGTGAGTACAGACTGCCTTGGATATAATATTAAGATTTACCAAATAAATTTCTGTATTCCTTAATTGAGGAGAATGCTTTCAACCTCAGATAAAATCAATCCCATTCCAATGGCAAATGCAGAAAATGGTGGAGTGGAGGACAGTGCAGCTGGTGGTGTGGTGCTGTCACTATGAATGTGGATTCTCCCTCCCCGTATCTCTACTGTGTCCTGTTTCTGCCTCAGCCAGAGCCTCACAGTGCCACACACATCATATTTATCCAAGGAAGTGAAATTTAGTACTATCCATTCAAACTCAGAGAAACAAATGTTTTAGCCATCATGGGACTTAATAAGTTTTTTCTCTATAGTAATTTCATAATTTATGCTGTTTTTTGTATATAATTTGGTATCTCATAGTACAAGATTTTCTTACTGTACAGTTTCATTTTTCTGTGACTGATTTTCTCATCCAATTTTCCATATAAAAACTGAAAACAGTGGTTGAATTGAAAACTTCATATTTTAACTCCTTCTGTTGAACTCAATTGTGTAACTTAATATTATTTATATCTTTATATTACCTATGTGTACATAGTACTGCTCCATGTTTAGGACATGATACAAACTGAGTACAATACTTTCCTAACAATTTATGTATATATCATTTGGTTATAGAAAAGCATTATTCATAAGAGTTCAGAGCACCCACAGGTAGAGTTGAGGACTACACATTGTAGGTTTCATAGTTAGACTTTAGCTTGGTGCACCATGATATCTCAGAATTAGTCTCCCTCAGATATGGATGGTACATAAAACCCCCATAAGAATTAGTACCATATTAGAGCCTAATAGAATGAGCCCTGCCAGGACAGACCTTGACCACAGCAAGGTAGTGACAGAGATTGTAAAGTGTGTGTACTGAATGAATGAGTGGGTGGGTGAATGGGGAGTAATGGCACAATATGATCCCATTGTTGATGTCCTTGGTTTCCTACCTTTGAGGACTGCAAAGGAGGCAGAGTTATGATAGGCTCCTTCTACATCTTTTATCTGTCTGATTGGAAATGTGTCTTTGAGCAAAACACACAAGCAAAGCTGCAGACAGGGCTTCCTTCCTGGGGGATTTTCCTTAATCCTGGTCCACCACTCTGGCTGCACACAGATCCAGGAGTCTGAGGGGAAAGAGAGCAGCAGTCATGATCTGCACCTTATTAGCATCTCAAAAGGATGTCAATATTGCTCCTCTTAGGGTGCAGTTTGCCTGTCAACAGAAGGCCATCACGCTACCTCCCACTCACCCCTACCATGTTGATTTCATATTTCCTAGACATCTAATGCTAAATTGTGAGCTTCACATTGATTTTTTCATGTACTTCCTGAATAGTATCAATGCTTCTCATCGTTATTTCATGCATCATCATCAATATCTTGATTTTTCCCTCTATTCTTATTTAACCCCTTCCTCTGAAAGCTTTTCGATGCACTTTTCTATGTGGTGATGATTCTGACAATTTGATTCCTGAGAATGTTTTTACCATCCCTACATAAATTTTATCACATAAGATTTTAACTTTTAGATAAAATAATGCCATGCCACAATAAGTAGGCATATGAGTAAAAATAACTGCTGAGAAAAACCAACACCAAAAAGCAAGGTCAACAGGAAAATTATGAGAGGAACTTATGAGCCATAGTTGGTGCTTATTCCACTTCTGGGCTTTGTTAACCAGGTGGGCACCACTGTCCACAAATTAACAATATGCCAGGGGCACAAAGCATGGCTATCATACATAACAACTGAAAAAAGGCATGGAAGATCCAGCTGTCCAAACATAGTATGATATTAGGCTGATACTTTCAGATTTTGTGTCAAACAAAAGTTGAGGACTTCCTGGAATCCACAATGGCAATGGAAATGGGACTATTTTCCACAAAGATGTGAGTGGCAGGTCAGTCCACATTGGGTCATGTTTAGTGCACCTAAACATAAAAAGGACTCTTCCCATGTGAAATGATTAGGTACAGGATATATGTGAGGAGGTATTTGGAATTTATGTATCTATATTATTACTGCTATTTCTGTACATTAACTTCGTTGGTTTTATTCTCTCAATTGCTGTACGAATAGATTTGTAATGGCTTCTGTAAACTTGCTGTTGGTGTAGGAATTTGCTTAAAATATGCAAAAAAGCAAGACCACATAGTAAAAGTGGAGATGGGAAGGGTGAGTTTAGTACTGAGTTAAAGACTCTCAGTTAGGCTCATCTCAGGACCCCATTCAGATCCATGTATCCAGTACTGAAATACAGATCATACCTCTGTGAATCCAATGGGCCATTCTATCATCTCTTCACTGATGACCAAGCCATGACCAAGTGGACTCTTAGAGCCAAACTTTCCTACTGTAACCAGCAGCCCAAGCCCAGCAGGGAAATTCACGTGTTGTGGATGTCATACTGGACCATCTGGTTGCTTTTCTCATCTAGGGGTACATGGTCCCCAGTGCTGTTTGTAAACTGGATTTTCTTCAAGAGCAGGTGCAGCTACAGGAGAGGCAGAATTTGGACATGAAGACTGCATCTGGATGAAAGATGGAAAGCCACATGTACCAAGCAGTCCTTCTCTTCCACCCTGCTCCACTCTGGAGTTGTTGCTGTTAGTGGCCCAGTTCTGCTTGAGTGGCCACCACCTCATGGGCTCAGATGGGAAGAACCTTTTTGATGTAAGCCATGGGGATTGATTTAATCCAGTCAGAATAGGTTTAAGGTGTTGCCCACAGGGTGGCCTTGGTAGGAGCTCTGTTGCCATCCTGACTAGTAAAGTCTCTTGTGGGCTTCCTAGAAGCTAATCCTTGTACTTAAGGGCACAAGATGATGGATTTGTTTAGGACATTAATTGTGCTGGTGGAAGGAGGGTATGTGTATGTTGAAGCTCGTGAAATGTATGCATTCACTTTGGGCAGTGTTTTTGTATCAAATATGACTCAATATACTTTCACAAATCATAAAACATGGGTTGCTTTCTATACCTTCAGGTATATTTTGTAAAAGTGTGATTGTCTTGTGACACTTCAAGCAGGTATCAATGGATGAAAAATAAGAATCTGCACTTTAGATTCTAATGATGGTTAGTAGAGTGTGCTAGCCCTTGAGTGTCCTTGGCTCAGGACACTGTTAAGGAAAATCATGATCCTCTTGTTCTTTCAACAACTGTTGTTTTTTTGGTTAGTCATGAGAAGTGGAAGCCAGCTAAATGACCACAGTGCTGCAGTCTGTCTTGCTGAAGGCACCTACTTTTCCCAGAGTCATCTTTAACAAGGTTAAACTTGGAATAGCGAATAGACAGGTAAAATTTGGGTTAGACGAGGCAGCCACTAAGAGGGTCTTTTTCCCTGGCACACTCTCACCTTCATAAATTCTCTCTCAAAGGCCTTGGTTTGGAAATGAGGAAAAGACAAATAGTGGGTAGGAATTTATAGTTAGAAGCAAGCTGTTAAGGGAGTTATTATAAAGTACAGTAAGCACACATAATGTACTGTGCATTTCAGAAATCTAGAGGAAAAGATTTTGAATGTATATTTATCATGAATAAGTATTTGTAACGTATTTAATCTCTTATAACATCTTCAACATATATATGTATAGATATATATCAAAACATCATATTACCCCATTAATATATACCATGTTCATATTTTATATATGTTATAAAATGAAGTCGACAGTGGGCTGGGGTTGTAGCTCAGTGGTAAAGCACTTGCCTAGCATGTGTAAGGCACTGGTTTTGATCATCAGCACCACATATAAATAAGTAAAATAATGGTATAAATAACTAAAAAAAATGAGCTCAACAAAGTAACAAATGGAAAGTTATTGTTTTCTCATTCCATTTACAAATGTAGAACTAACTGTTCAATATAACATATTAGCTGGTGAAATCTAACATGATGTCAAAAAAGAAGAAAATTTTATAATCAGGGAACACTTAATGCAAAATCCCAAGCCTGCAACAAAGGCAAGCCTCTCAATGAAATTTCTCAATCACTTATAATTCAGAAGTAATGTAAATCCTAAAAATTGTGTGCAAAAATTAATATATAGAATATTTATTACTTTATTCCATGCAACAGAGGGCATTTGATACCTCAAATGGACCAAGATATGTAGATATTACAGGAAAACTATGCTGCAGAGTAGTTTATACTACACCATGGATGAATAATGAAAAATTTGGAAAACATGAGACAGCCAAATAAGATCCAGAATAATTGGAAAATATTTATAGGAAATGTCCACAAGAAGCAAATCTGTAGAGACATAAAGGAGGTTAGTGCTCCACCAAGACTGCAGGGAGGGCGGACGAGATGGGAAAAGGTTGCAGATGTGGTGAGGTGATGAAAGTTCCCTGGCTTCAAGGCAGGAATGGAGGAGGAAGTAGCACCAGCTTCACAAGTGAGCATAACTCCGATCCAAGGACTTATTTTTGATTATTTTTATCAGGGAATATATGCAAAGTTTACTTAAAAATATTGACAATCTAAGTATTCCTTACAGTAAATCAAAAATATGAATGCCACAGATGCCCAATATTAGGTCAATTAGTGCTGACATACATATAAAATGGTAAATGGAGGCATGGAAATGAGGTGATGTTGATGAGCACATGGAAACTGTGTTCCCAGTACATTGTGAGAATCATCCACAGAATGAAGTGGGGAGTCTTTGCCCCATGGGGACTTGCACAAGCCTAGGGACAGATCATTCCAGGACCCATCAAACCCCTGATGCCTGGCTCTCCTTGCAGAGGCTGGGGGTGGCCACCAATCTGATTTCTCTGGAAGACAGAGGGCAGAATAGAAAGCCTCTCCTCTAGCTCTGTGACATGGGCCAGAGGCTTTCATAGCATACCACACTCTGGCACATGGACAGGTAGGTTCTGACAGAGTACCTGAGGTTAGAGACTCCTTCCTCCTCTATGATCACTTCTTCCCTTCCAACTGATAGAAGAATAATCAGAACCTTCCACCAACATCAGGAAGACCATTCAAGAAATCATGGTCACAGTATAACCCATCATACAGATAGAGAAGGAGACAAAGAGGTAAGGAAAGTTAAAATGAAATATCTAGAAGTCAGAGATGTTGGATAGAGGCTGTTGCATGGGTGAGGGACCACAAGACTGAAATTCTATCCCAGCTTCCCCTTACTGTAGAGCAGGGACCCAGATGAAATGACAGGGGTACATGATGGCAAGGTGGGCAGTGAGGTTAGAGACTACATGAGTGACGGGCTGACAGATTTGGCTCTATGGAAATGTTATAGGTCAGGCTATATGGGAAATGACTAAACAGACTCCATTTTGCTCTGAGACTCCATGTTATATAGGAAATACTTCTCCCATGGGAGCATGCCACCTCTGTACCCATCAACATTTGCTTAGCTTCTCCCATGGGAACACCCTGCCTCCGTACCCTTGATCGGTT
>JAJEJO010024530.1:0-42615 GCA_020662805.1 Glaucomys volans | reverse complement strand
AAAAAAAAAAAAAAAGAGGAAACTATAACTACTTGGAAAGCAGGCAGCTATCCCCTAAACTTATAACTCCCTCCCAGCTTCCTAATCCTAATTCCTAATTCTTTTCTGGGATGCTCAACAGCTAGAGGGTTCAGAGTATATTGCCCAGAATGTCCCTTGCAAGATATTCTTTGGCACTGACTCTTTCTGCCAAAGGTTGAATCCTGGGGGAGTGTCAGGAAGGGAGAACTATTCAACACCCCCCTAGAATACAGTCCACATAGAGCACTCTCACACATGGTCATATCTGCCTCCAGTCTATGAATGGTTGCCTCCCTCCCAATTCCTGTTTCATCAATTTGCTACCCTGACTTGAGTTCACAGCCTGAAGGATGGGTCAGTAGAGGTCACAAATGACTTGTGAAGTAGAAGCCTATCACATCCCTTGCTTCAGAGGGCAACGCTGATCATTTTTCTTGTGATTATAATCAGTTATACACATCAACTAAGGGTAACACCCACCAGCAATAGCAATCTAACCACTTCAATTTGGGAAATTTTTGATATGTCTACCCAGATAACTGCATCTTATTTTGCTATCAGAACAGTCAAGGGAGTTTGCATTCCCTGAGTTCATATGACTTAGGGCAGGTAAGTCCACAGGTAGCTGAAATAAGTAAGTTTGTTATGAATAGTTGAGAACCAATTATATGGCAATGCTTCATTGGTTCCAAATGGTCTATAAAAGAGCTGTTCCACAGAAGTTAACTCTTCCAGATAACTGAGGTTTCCTCTTTTAAGGATCATAACCACTCTTAATGGTGAGCTGAAAGTCTTACATCTACTGACACACTCTATTGCCTTTGTCAACAGAAGCTATTAAAACATGATTTAAACTACTCTGGGAATCTGAATCCTGTACACTTGATTTTCTACAGAGGTAGCATTTGAGGACTTTCCAATTTTACCCTATCCAAATTTCTCACCAACTCTGAGGCTAGCACCATCATTCCCATTTTGCCAATGGGAGAATGGGAGGCTCAGGGAGGTTAAGGAGCTTGCTCAAGGTTGTGCAGCCAATAAGTATGGAAACACAGATCTTCGTATAAGTCTGGTCTACAGTAAGTGCCTGGAGATACATGAGATCCAAGTTTTCTTAAATGGCCAAAAAAAATCTTTAAAATATCATTCCCTTTCCCTTTATAGAGGCTGATCTCAGAGCTTCTGCCCCATGAGGATTCAAAAAGCTCCAATCACTCAGTCTGCAGTCAGCTTCCTGTTTGTCTGAAGGGGAAGGCAGTAATGCCTGCAGCGGCCTGTAAAGCCCAGCCCAGTCAGGGTCAACCTCTGGTGGCAGAGGCTCTAAGATTAAAGGCGGGGCAAAGAAGAAGCTCTGGTCCACCCACTGTGGAAATCTGGGAACTAAGAAGGCAAGAGAAGGGTGGGGCCTGCTATGAGTGGGCAGAACGGAGCCAGCATTTCTGGTAATTCTGCTTCTCCTCTCCTGGTTTGGCTCCTTCAACATGATCAATATCCTCAAGCTAACAAGGCTTCTAAGACCAGGACCAGTGGTCACTTAGGCTACATTTTATTTTTAAAAATATATTGTAGGTTTATATGAATTTCACAAATCTCTATCTCCTTAAATTCTTCAACTGGGTGACTCACTACAGATGAGCACTCTGCAAAATTCCACTCTTTCTACCACCTAGACAAGATCCCTGCTGTGCATACAGAAGGGGTGGGCGGGGGTGTTCTAATTAGTTTCACTGATTAATGACAGGCCTTCCCATTGCTCTTGTTTGGGGAAAAATGGAAAAAATATGTGTCCACCACCAACATAAACACACACACACACACACACATATACAGCTTCTTTCCTTCACCACACAGACAGTTCCGGGAGCCAGAGGTCTGATGATCAGGGTTCTCAGTCAGGAATTACCTGGAGTCAAACAACTCCAAACTGGCAAAACCACAGAACAGATGGGACCGCTTCATGCACAGGAAAGTGTCTTACCTATCCACCAATAACTCCAAGATCAATTAGACACATGTGGAATTATAGCAATATCTAGAACTATGGTCTACTGGAAATTGAAAGGGGAGCATCCTTTAACCCAACAGCAGGGGCCAAAAATCCCATCTTGTTGCAAAAGCTTGTTTCTTCACTCCCAAGAAAGGAAGTCTATACAATGGTATTATTGTCAATTAAATGAAGAGGATGGGTCCTTTGTGGAGATTTAAAGTGTTCTTCTCATTTGTTAATTTGCATATTAAGGAGCCCAAAGAGGCTGGGTGAGATGGTGCATGCCTGAAATCCCAGAGGCTCTGGAGGCTGAGGCAGGAGGATCTCGAGTTGAAAACTAGTCTTAGCAATGGCAAGGCACTAAGCAACTCAGTGAGACGCTGTCTCTAAATAAAATACAAAAGAGGGTTGGGATGTAGCTCAGTTCAGTTCCCAGTACCAAAAAAAAAAAAAAAAGAGCCAAAAGAAAATTAAAAATCTGGTCTGACCAAAAAAAAAAAAAAAAAGGGCCACCACGTGCTAAGGCAAAAAGTCAAGTTGCAGAACAATATGGATTAGTGTTACTTATGTGTTTCAAGGTACATATGTATAAATGTATTGAAAAAGAGCCTATATTTACATCAGTGGTTAATGGTGGTTTGCTCTGGAATGTAGTCTGGGATAAAAGACAAGGACTTTATATTTTTCATTTATTACAAAAATGTATATTAGTTTCATAATGAAAAAACTAATTCTAAATTGTGAAATAAGGTCTGTCTTTATTTATTTAACTCTGCCCAACAGACTGTCTGTTAACATTCCTTATACAGTGTTTAGCTCAGCACTACAAAGGTAGACAGAAAGAAAGTACTTTAAAAATAAGGTAACCTGGCCTGGGGTTGTGGCTCAGTGGTAGAGCCTAGCATGTGTGACATACTGGGTTCAATTTTTAGCACTGCATATAAATAAATAAAACAAAGGCCCACCAACAAATAAAAAATAAATAAGGTAACCTTTAGAATCTCTATTTTAGGGCATCCATCCTTATCTAGTAAGCCCAAATTTGGCCATGTTCTTCCCTCTGGAGTAAGAGAAAAAAAATCCTCCTATTGCCCCTAAAATAAGCCATGACCAAAACATGTTCAAATCTTCAAAGATTTGTAGCTCTGGGCCTTCACACAGGCTCAGTGGTAGTAGTGATAGTGGTGCCAACAGCAGCAACAGCAGCAGTGAACATCTGCTGGGTTCCCCAACATGATGATCTCTAGGACTTCCCTATTACCCTTCCTGATCCATGACTGGCCCTGCTCATGCCTGAGCACAGAAGCCAACCCAATCCCTAAACTTCAGGGGCACAAATCTCTCAGGATTAGATTATATAAGGCAGCCCTGCTGACCATGCCATAAAGAGAAGTGCACATGCAAAATATAAAAAACTGGGCAATGACTCAAATATGTACTCTACGGCCAAACTCTGGGCTGCTTCACAAAGGCAGATAGAAATGCTTGCATGGCTGCCTGTTGGAATCCACTAAAGGCTTTGATTCAAATATTCCCCCCTGGTATGAACACTACTATTGTGAAGACATGGTAAAAGGGAGTGGAAATTGGCTGTGAATAAGCTGTCAACTCACAGATAAACAGGCTCTCTACGGTGCACAAGAAGGACAGCGCCTTCTCATTCCCTACCACTACTCAGCTCCTTTCTGCCAGGATCCACATAGGTTCACATTAGGTAGTTTCAAGTAGACCACTGGGACTGTTTAGCTAGAAGACTCTAGGATAATTCCAACTTGACAAGTCTGTTCAACAAATATTGGATATATCTATTCAAAAAATATTTGTTGAGAACCTACTCTACGCAAGGCACTATCTTAGGTAATGGGGATACAATGGGTAGTGGAAAAGAAACCATCTTTGTTCTTATTCTAGTGGGCCAGACTAATATAATGGACAGAACACTCTCTTGAGAGTCTCAGCTTCAAGATCAGCTTCTGCTCCTGACTTGCTACATGACTTTGAATGAGTCATTTATCCTTCTTAAGTTTTAGAGTTAACCAACAGATCTTCAACAGGCTCAGGTAATTTGCTTCTTTACAAAAGATAAAATCCTGGAGTGGACTAGAAGTTTGCAAATGTCTAAGACAGCAACAAGAATCCATGGGTGGTATATGGTGAAAACAAAAAGAACACTAGATCAAAAATCTCTACCCAAAGATCTTGAATTTAGCTTGCATGGTTCCCTGTAAGTCACTTGTCAAACACAGGTGAAATGGGAAAGCCTCTGAGGAGTGTGCAGTCAGTGACAGACATAAAGATCTGTCCTAACATTGCATGACAGGCTTGGTGCCAGGAGAACTGAAAGGTACAGAGTTTCACCACAGCTTCTACAAATACTTCTACCTCCATCTAAAAGAATGTTAGGAAACCCTCTATTCTAGTACCACTTGTCTGATGCTAAAGAGCTAAGCTCTGTACAGTGGTACACACCCATAAGCCCAGCTACTTGGGAAGCTGAGGCAGGAGGATTGCAAGTTCTAGGTCAGACTGGGCAACTTAGCCACATGTTGTCACAAAATCAAATAAAAAGTGTGGGGGATATAGCTCAGTGGGAGTGCAGTCGCCTAGTATTTGTGAGGCCCTGGGTCTGATCCTCGGTAATGTAAAAGAAAAAAAAGGCTAAGAAGGTTGGTACCTCCCCACCTCTTCCTTTCTCCCCAGTCACTTCTGGCCATGCTTAAGCAGGGCTTTGCTGGGGCCAGTTGGAGTTATGCTGCTCAGATAGGTGGGAGTATGGTACCTCATTGCATACCTCTTAATAAAAAGAATGAGGCTGTGGGGCTCTTATGTGGAGGAATCTGAGAAACTAGCATCTGGCATTCATGGCTCAGAGAATGCTTGATGGGATACATACACATGACAAAACTTTAAAAGGCCAACTAGAACAAATTTTTTGGAGTATCCTGGGCCTACCCCTCACTCCTCTGTGTCTCACACCTCACAGAGTACATTCAGGTGCAATGAATGCACTGAATGAAACCTCACTATAAACTTAAGAAATTAGGATACTAATACCCTTTCCATTCCACAATGGGAGACTAAGAACTAGAATGTTTTAAGAAGTTTGCAAAGTTGGGTGTGGTGGTGCATGCCTATAATCCCAGTTACTTGGGAGGCTGAAGTAGGAGGAACACTTGGTCCAGGAGGTTGGACATAGCAAGACACCATCAAAACACACATAAGAGAAAAAATAAGTTTACACTGGTGAGTTGAGACCAGCTACACTTTCTCTGTACTTATACTAAGGCCTCTCTTCCTTATAGGTACAAATGCACCCTCCCCTTCTGTGTGCTATGTTTTCTCTATGACTGATACCTAGTATATTCTATCACATGCTTATTCAATGCTGTGGGATTCCTTGCATACATTGCTGTTGCTGTTCCTCTCCGTGTATATCACTGAATAAACAGTCTTCAAAAGTTTACCTTTCCCTAACCACCTGCATCTGAAGATGGCCACCTGTTGAGTCAGGAGGAGGTAGAAGCTTTCAAATCCACAAGTTTCCCAAAGGAGAAAGTTTTAGAGTTCAGATGGCTGAAAAACCACATGATAAATATCATAACAGAAGTTCTTACCAAGTACATTGGGCACCCAGAAGTTGATGCATTTAATACTACTTAGGAATAGTAAAGAAAGCTTCCTGGGCTGGGGATGTAGTTTAGTGTAGTTTAGGTGTGTAATGTGTACAAGGCCCTGAGTTTGATCCAAGAGAAAAATGTCAAAAAAAAGAGGAAAGCCTCAAGCACAGGTGGGGAGAAGGAAATAGGAAAAACCTAACATAGCAAGCTGAAAGAAAAAACATAGGATAAAGCAGATATGAATAAAAAGGCATGGTTTTACCACAGTTTTTTTTTTTTTAAAAGAGGTATCCTCAGTTTATACCCAAAGGACTTAAAATCAGCATACTACAGTGACGCAGTCATATCAATGTTTATAGAAGCTCAACTCACAGCAGCTAAACTATGGAACCAACCTAGGTGCCCTTCAACAGATGAATGGATAAAGAAACTGTGATTACATATACTATATATATCACATTTATATATATGTGTGTGTGTATGTATATATATGTGTATATATATATATCATGGAATATTAATCAGCATTAAAGAAGAATGAAATTATGACATTTGCTGGTAAATGAATGAAGTTGGAGAATATCATGTTAAGCGAAATAAGCCAAACCCAAAAAACCAAAGGCTGAATGTTTCCTCTGATATGCAGATGCTAATTCACAATAAGGGGGTGGCTAATGAAGAACAGAGTTACTTTATATTAGATAGAGGGGAGTGAAGGGAGGAGAAGGGGTATGGGGGTAGGAAGGATAATAGAGTGAAATAGGCATTATTACCTCATGTACATATATGACTGCATGACTGATGTGAACCTATAATATATACAATCAGAAAAATGAGAAATTACACTCCATTTATGTATGATTTATCAAAATGTATAAACACATTCTACTGTTGTGTATAACTAATCAGAACAAGTAATTTTTTAAAAAAAATTGGGAAACCTTGATCCCACAAAGCTACAGCATAATGTGGGTGTGGGAACAACTGGGAGCTGAGCCTAGAAAGGGAGGGAGGATGGGGCCAGGTACCAAAGGGCCCTCCCTACATGCCAGGCTAAAGGGTTCAGATTTTCTTGTTTGCGTAACTTGCTAACACTGAAAGTAATCTAAATGACCCCCGAAAAGAAACAGTTAAGTCAGTTTGGCATATTCATTTGATGGAATTTTATAAAGCCATTAAAATATTCATTTTTTTCAAAACTAGCATTTGGGCTGGGGTTGTAGCTCAGTGGTACAGTGCTTGCCTAACACATGTGAGGCACTGGGTTTGATTGATCCTCAGCACCACATAAAAATAAATATATAAATAAAATAAAGGTATTGTGTCCATCTATAACAAAAAAAATTTAAATAAAAATTAAAAAGAAATAACTATCATCTATCTAAGCTTTGAGTGATACATTTAATAGGGGGAAAGAAATAGGACTTTTTATACACACTATGATTGCATCATGGAAAACTAAGGTACAAAAACAAGATGTGACAAGAAATACAAATAATAATTGCTATGTTAAAGTGGTGGGATTATGAATGATTTTTCTCCCTCTATTTGCAAAACATTGGCATATGCCATGCTGCGTTTTATAAAAAGGGGAGATATGAAAATAAAGAAACACTCTTTTTCCGACTTCATATTCCTTCACCTTCCTCCACCTGCTTGTCTACCCTATCTCGCCAAGACCCTTTGGTATACCACCTGAACCTGGCATCCTTAACAATCTATATGAGACCCCTAGGAAGAATAAGAAGCTGCCAATAAGGCAGCTGCTCACAGAAGCAAGCTCCTTCATGACCCAAAGGCCATTCCAGCTCAATGCTGGGAAAGAAACTTGCTCCCAACAGCATTGCTGAGCTCTACCCAAGTAAGCCTTCTCTTTTAAAACTGCCTTTGAAACTTGTTCGTAAAAGAAGGAAGACAGGTGCCAATACTTCTATCTCACCCTTCATCCAGGAGGCTCAGAGAAGGTGAGGTTCAACCTCCTAAATGGCTGAGCTATAGCCTGGGGTCCCTGATTCACAAGCAAACCCTAAACAAAATGACAGTGAAGTAGAAGAGGAGGAAGAGATTGAGGTGGGGAAGATAGGGTAAAAAAAGATCCAGACAAGGGCACACCATCTTCAGGAACTTGCTTATGTCATATCATCCTAGCAGAAAATTCAAAATTCCCTCTCCTTTTATTTATAGTTCCAGCCTCATATTCATAAAATGCAGGATCAGTTGAAAACCCAACACTAAGCATTAGGCATGTGGCAAACTCCCTGGTTAGAAATTCCTCCACCCAAAACCACATTACCTAGCTTTCCTCATCCAAAGGCAACATAGACACCAGTGACTCAGACAGAGGAAGGGGAAGGGGAGCATAGCAATTTAAAACTCAGCCAAAAGCAATTCCATAGCCTTAAGGAGAAGGATGTTGTAGGGGGTAGGGGTAGAGGAAGTCAAATCTCATTTATGCTCAGTTTTGGTATGTTTCTTGGTCTTCCCCTTCCCTGATGGAACAATTACCAATCCAAGGGTCTTGTATACTTCCTGGAGTCACCAATGACCAAAAATAGCCAGCAACTGTAGTCTGCAGGCTGGACTCCAAGGCCCCACCCAAGGTACTCAGTCAACAGTTGCTTTTCCAAGCCAGGCTCCCCACAGCAAGCTTAGTGGTAGCTCAAAGCAAAGCTGACTTAAATAAATGGGGCTGCTTATATATTGATAACTGGGGTGAAAATAACACCCTTGATGCCATTTTAAAGGGGAGAATGGCAATTTTTCCAGTCACTGTTTGCTGTTACACTCTTTCCAAGAACTTCTCTTAAAGACTGAGCAAAAATTATCAGAATGTCAGAGAAAGACAGTGTCTCCATTTCACAGATAAGGAAACTAAGGTTCATAGAAATAATGTGTCCAAGGTCACACAGAGACCAAAATCAGATATGCTGATTCAGTCCACTATTCTTTCCACTGTATCATTTCTACTAAAATGTATTTTTTTAAAAAAGATATCAGACAAGTGCCCCAAGCTTGAAATGTCAAAAGCTCAACTCTTCTAACCTAAGCTCTGGGCTGGGATAGGCACCCTTGGACTAGGCCCTCTCAGGAAATCCAAGTGAGAATGTTAGGTATACAACAGGCACATGCCAAGAACTGGACTAATCAACTAGAAGTCTTTACCTACTCCAAAGGAATAGTTTCAGATGTTAAGAGCCCTAGCCCCACCCAGCTCCCACACTCCCCGCCTTTTCAGACCAAGCAAGACCACTCCTAGATTGTCAGAAATGTAGGTAAGAAGCTAGAGAGGGGTGACCATGCAGGGTCAAGAGAACAAAAAGAGATAAGAAAGCAGGGTGGGGAAATCACAGTCATACCAGAGCTCTCTTCTTTCTCTTTCCTTCCCCACTCCTCCCCCTGTTAGGACTCTAACCAAGGAGAAAAGATTGCAGGTAGCATTGCATAAACTTGAAGAAGGCGTTCCCTGTTCTGAAGAAGAGGGGGACTAGTTGAGGTGAGGGGGCCATTTGAGGGGGGAGAAAAATAGCCAAATAAGGCAGACTTGACTGGTAGGGAATCATCAGGAAAGGTTCCAGAAGCTGACGTCGCAGGGAGGAAGCCTTTAGTCATCGGTTTCCTCTGGCAACTGGACTAAGGCCAGGAGGCAAACTCCCAACCTTAGGAAAATGCCCAAGCTATGGCAGAGAGAAAGACAACTAGACTAGATTTTTCCTAGACCCACCTCAGGCCCTCCTCAAAGAGCTCTCCAAGTATCCAAAACAGAAAAGTATAATGTAACCCTCAAACAAAATGGCTGGTGTTCTGTTCTCACCAAGCAGATGCTAGATCCACCATGATCCAGGCACCAAGGGGAGAAGGAACCTGAGAAAAGGGACTTTTCTCTACTACATCTACATATGTCTAACACTGCTGACATTTTCATGAAGGGGAAATAGAAAATTCAAAGGCAAAGTGGTCATGTGACTTTTGCTTTCAGTAAGGAAACTTCTCTGGGTTAGTCAGTCTCTCACAAGTATCTACAATGACGTTTAAAGAGGAGTTTAGCTCACTTTAAACCCTTATAAATAGCAAAGCCTGTACAATTTAACTAATGATACCATATTGACTGTTCAACTTGACATCGGCCCTCCAACTCCATACCACAGATTAATCAATCTCAGTTAAAGATTGTAAGAAATAAGAAAGAGCCTCTTGGTATACTTCATCAAACACCCAGGATGAGACTTCTGAAAAAGAACTGGGGCAGGGGAGACCAAAAAAGTTAGATCATCGAAACATCCTTTAACAAAAATAAGACTTGCTGGGTGTGGTGGCACACAGCTGTAATCCCAGCAGCTCTGGAGGTTGAGACAGGAGGATAGCAAATTCAAAGCCAGCCTCAGCAAATTATCAAGGCCCTCAGTAACTTAGTGAGACCCTGTCTCAAAATAAAAAGTAAAAAAAGGGCTGGGGATGTTGCTCAGTGGATAGGTGACCCTGGGTTCAATCCCCAGTATAAAAAGAAAAAGAAGACTTGATTTTTCCCAAGTATTTAGGGGAAGCCAGAACTAAAGAGAGAAAAGAAAATGCTAACCAAGCCTGAAAAGCCTTCTTCCCCCTCCTCAGATTATATGGTTTTTGTTGTGTTTTTGTTTGTTTATTTTTTGGTTTTGTATTGGGGGTTGGACTTGAAGGCACTCTACCACCAAGTCAAGCCTTTTTATTTTATTTTTTAATTTATGACAGGGCTTCTCTAAATTGTTGAGGTTGGCCTCAAACTTTCAATCCTCCTACCTCAGCCTCATGAGATGTTGGGATTATAGGAATGAACCACCACATTCAGTTTATACTTGGTTTTGTGTGACCAAATGCTCACACCTCAACTATTCTCATTTGGCCTTGATCAAGGTCCTGACCACACAAAGTATCTAGCAAATTCCCACAAGACAAAAGTGTTGCCAGGTATGGAAAAAAAAAATGTCAGCCTCCAGAGTCACCAATCCTACTAAGTGTGATGGTGCCTGCCCTGTAATTCCACCTACTTGGAACGCTGAGGCAATAAGATCACAAATCTGAGGCCAGAGTGGGAAACTTAGTGAGACCCTATCTCAAAAATTGAGAGGTAGCATGTTCCTGGGATCGGGGTGAGTCACCAATCCCAGGAGCTCCCTGGCAAAACAGTACTACTAAGCAAAAACTGAGCCATTTACCATACTAGTAACCTAGGCATCATGAAAACCCTTCCTTTATGCTACAAGTCCACTGAAAGGAGCAACAACTCTGGGGTCTCTCTCATCAGAGACAACTAAATCTGTGTTTTGAAAATCACCCAAAAGACCCTGTCTCCAGGTTCAAGACACAAATGCTACAGCTAGTCCCTGGCCAAAAAGTGGTATAGTCCTTCAGCTATCACAACCACACACTGAGAATTCTTTCTCCCATCTCCACCTTTTCCCAAATACCTGATCTCATAGCAAAGTCATTGGGAGAAGTGAAAGCTGTTTCTAGTCTGCTGACCTAAACAGAGTCCTCTATTGCTTGATTTCACATATATGGAAGCATAAAGGAAGGACCCTTTCTTATACCTACTTGGACCAGAAAGACAACAGATTTGTTTTGGTATTTTGGTTTTGGTTTTGTTTTTCTTCTTCTTGTTATTATTTTTTTAAATTTTTGTAGTTATAGATGGATGCCGTGCCTTTATTTTAGCTGTTTATTTTTTTATGTGGTGCTAAGAATCAAACCTGTGTCTCACATGTGCCAGGCAAGCACTCTGCCACTGAGCCCCAGCCCCAGTCCCTCTTCTTGTTATTTTGGTTTGGTACAAGGGATTGAATACAGGGGTGCTTAAGTACTGAGCCACAGCCTCAGTCCTTTTTATTTTTTTATAGTGAGACAGGGTCTCACAAAGTTGCTTAGGACCTCCTTCAGTTACTGAGGCTGGCCTTGAACTTGTGACCCTCCAGTCTCAGCCTCCCAAGCTGAGATTTGCTGATTACATGCATGCACCACTGTGCCAGGTTAAAGACAACAGATTTATAAAAATTAATTCACACAAATTCTGGAAAACCCAAGGTACAGTCTTCCCCACAGACTTTTAAAAAAACAAACAATTTTTCCACATTTTATTGGTGCACTACAATTATGCATAATAGTGGGATTTGTTGCTACATATTCATACATGCACATGATATAACAATGTTATTTGATCAATATATTTCTCAAGTATTTCCTCTTGCCTTTCACTTCTCCCTCCCCCTTGTCCCTTTCCTCTACTCTACTGGTCTCCCTTTGACTTTCATGACATAGCCCCCCATTCCTCTTTTCCTTTATTCTGCTCAAATTTCCACATATGTGAAAAAACACATGACCCATGACTGAGTTTGGCTTATTTTGCTTAACATGATGATCTCAAGTTCCATTTATTTTCCTGCAAATGACATACTTTCATTCTTCATTATGGATGAACCCACAGACCTTTTCAGAAGGTTTGCCATTTAAGAAAAGATTATTGGCTCTAAATAATTGTTGAAAGATACCAACACCTTAGTATATGCATCCATATACATCTCTGTGGCTCCTTTTGATAGAATCAGCACCTTAAGCCTGCCTTTATTTCAGATAAATTCACTTTCATGAGGGCACTAACCTAGGGTCACCTGTGTTATATCCATGAACAAAAGCCACATCACTTTTTCACCCAGAATGGTCGCTGCCCCCATGTGTACACATCCTAAGGCCTTGTTAATGTCCTAGTAAACCCCTTCCTTATCAAAATCTATTGATAGTTATACATATATTTGTCTCAAACTGTTTTTAATTGGGTCAACCCTAAATTCCCATTTAAGTAGATCTTTGAATGCAGCAATTACATTCTCTATTCATTTATTTATATCCTCTACATTGAAAGCACATAGAAGTCACTCCATATGTGATAGCAATACAGCTTCCTGAGCCAGGCACAGTGGCTCATGCCTGTAATCCTGGTGACCAGGAGGCTGAGGCAGGAGGATTGCCAAGTTAACAGGACAGCCTCAGCAACTTAGTGAGGCTCTAAGCAATTTAGTAAGATCCTGTCTCAAAATAAAAAATAAAAAGGGATGAGCATGTGGCTCAGTGATTTCAAGTGCCTCTCAAACCAAATCCTCCTATACAAAAAAGAAATAAAAAAGGAGAATGAAGTTTCCTGCTTTCTTTCTTACTCATCCTATCTAACAGAGGGTTGGACATAATAAATAATAAATCATGGGGCTGGGGTTGTAGCTCATGGTAGAGCACTTGCCTAGCATGTGTGAGACACTGGGTTCGACACTCAGCACCATATAAAAATAAGTAAAAGTATTGTGTTCGTCTACTACTAAAATTGTTAAATAAATAATAATAATTTATTCACATCACTAATAATTACATCAACATTGTATCTATATATAACAATTATACTGATTATAATAATAACAAATATAACTAACATTTATATAGCATTATTAGATGGTAGGCACAGTCATAAGAACTTTATACACATTGCCTCATTTAATCCTCACAACAACCCTATGAGAAAAGAATTATGATTATCTTCACTTTTGAGGAACATGAAACACAGGAATTAGTAACTCATCCAGACACAATGTTGTATACCTACAGTTCCAGTTACTCTGGAGACTGAAGCAAGAGGATCAATCATTTGAACCCAGGAGTTTGAGATGAGCCTGGATAACTATGAGAGACCCCCATTTCAAAAAAAAAAAGAGAGAAAGAAAAGAAAAGAACTTTAGAAAGGGGGAAAGAGAAATGATGGGCTGGGAAGGAAAGGAAAAGAAAGGAAAGGAAAAGAAAAAGGAAAGGAAAAAGATATTAAGTAACTTGCCCAAGGCTACACAGCTAGTTACTCACATATTTGGTATTTGAATCCAAGCAGTCTGGTTCTACAGTCTGTGCTTTTCAATACTATTGTATGCTCCCATTCTACAAAGGCCTGGAAAGTCCATTTTTTTGCTACCTACCTACCTCTGACTTGGCCTATAAGAACCTAGAATTTAGTAGGGAGATTTGAGGACAGGAGACTCATGTTGGTATCCAAATGGTTTCTATGACAGCAAATATTGTCACCAAATTGGAAAGGAAAGTACCATAATGTTCTCCTAACTCAAGGAATAGGTCAAGTATGGAACACTGAGTCAGAATTCAGAGATCAGAGCTCTAAACTAAAAAGGGCAAAGAGAAAGCGGGGAATTTGGGTAAGGGGCAGGCAGGAAGAGAAGAAAGTCATTCTGAGGTCCCAGAAGAAATGAATCACCCACTCACTGAAACCTGCCACAGCAGAAGGTATTTAGGGGAACTCCACTGCAGCCATCTTGTTAATATAATCACCGTGGAGCCAATTCTCTGGAAATCTATGGGTGAAAAGAGTTTTCTTTGAAGGCAGTTAAGTCCAGTGGGAGATCACTAACTTGGGAATTAAGAAAGCCAAGTTCTTCTTTCAATACTATTACCAATTTATGTAACCACTAACAAGGTAACTAACCCCTCTGGCTATGAATACAGAGAATATATAACTCTACTCCCTAAAGACTCTTAGGACAGCATGACCTGGTCTCTAGAAAGAAAATACAGCATGTTCTTCAGCCTACACATCTGCTTTCTCTACCCTTTACAGCCAAAGCAAAACACCTTCCTAGGGAATGCTTGAGTTTCTAAAACCAGAGCCTGAACCATCTCCATATAAAGAAGCCCCTGAGGTCAACTCTAAACACTCAGGGCTTGCTCTTTCCATGACCATTATGGTCAAGTCAACCCCAGCACAGAGGGAGAAAACAGAACTCCCTGTAGTGAGCACCTTTTAGAAGGCAGGTATTTAAAGTTCCTCCCCTACACTGGCAGTTGGGCAAGTTGGATTTAGTCCTGGTCCTATTACAGTGCACTCAAATCTCTTCCCTTTTCTGTGCCATGATGTCCTCATTGAAAACATACAGGCTAAACTGGAAGGTTTAAGGCCAACTTAAATGTCCTATGGCTCAAAATACCTCTGAATGGTGAGAAATCCTTACCATCCAGAATAATCACTTAAAAGAAAGCTTAAGGTTGGGAAGCTCTGGGCTGTATACATAAGTACCAAATGATTTGAAAAGCTGCACCCCACACAGCTAGTCCTCAGCTTTGTTTATGCCCTCCAGCTTCTCAGTATCTACCCATGTATCTAACTACCACTCTCACCTGGTTAGAAAGAAATTTGAAACACGACCTAGTATCTTCCTGGCCTTTCAGCAGAACAGTAGGGAGGGGTCTACCTTACCCTTAGGCAGGGCCCTGGGAAATGTGAGAAGAAAGGCAGGGAAACCTATAAAGCTTACAGTTTCTCTTTCCTCAGTAAGACACAGTTCTTTCCCCTCCAAGGACTTGGGAAGAAAGAGCCAAGAGTGCTCACCCCAGTATTCTTGTCAGATCTACTAATGAAACAAATCAACTCCCAAATTAGAAACTCTCCATTCTAAACTTGCTCTGAAAGAAATAGCACTCCAGAAGTTTAGGGAAACAAGATACATTATCGCAAACTCTGTTCAACTTTGTATCCCTAGCACTGCCTGGTATATAGAAGTTGCTCATACTTTCAGGAAAGAATGTCTGAGAAAATGAAGATACAAATGGAAGCCCCAAGGGGTACCATCAAGGTTCTCAAGAACATCATTACTAGATGGGTCCCTTGAGTTTCAAACTATCACTAGAGACAATGAGGGCCCAAAGAAAGGACTTAAGAAAGGGCCCACTTCATTTGGATCACTTTTAAAAAGACAAGAATAAAAACATGAAAAAAGAAAAATTTTCAATATAGTTTTAATTTCCATTTCCCAGCACACACCTTCGAAATTCACATAATCCTGTGCTAACCCTCCCAAATGACAATTCCTATACCACACATTGGAACCTGGAATCAAAAAGTTTTTCGGCTCTATTAAGCATGAAATGGGAGGAGGGATGAAGAGCAAAGCCAGTCAATCATGAAAAGACCAACCACATCATTTGACCAATAGACTCCCCAAAGGAGACCACCTTTGTACTCGTGTGTGTGTGTGTGTGTGTGTGTGTGTGTGTGTGTGTTCATTCATGCATGCATGTATGCGTTTCCTTTCAGGGGAAAAAGAATGAGGTAGGGTAGCAGGGAGAAAAGATTGAGTGAAGAAAGAGGCACATGATAAACCCTGTTCTATCTTAAAAAGATCAGAGACTGACTTAGGTCTGTCTGTGAAGTTCAGAGCAATTCTGTCCTTGAAAGGCCCAACCCTGATAGCATTGGTAGCCAGATCTTCTCCCCTCCAGGGATACTGAGTCTAGAAATTCCAGTAGGAATGTGACTCCCAGGAATACACAAAGGGACCTAAGAGAAGCTGTTGCCAAGCAACACTATTGGAACAGAGTTCAGAATAATTGTAGCTGTCATCTCATCTCCTCCAAGGAGAATTAGGTTTAGAGGCAGAGGGATAGACCATATGACCTCTAAATGTCTCTTCCAGCTCCACCATTCAGTAAAGCAATTGCATGAGAAGAGGAGGTAAGAGAGAGGAATGCCACCCTTAACAAAAGTTAGTTACAAGCAGCTAGGAAAAAATGGAAAGTTAGCAGATTCATGGTCATACCACTGACTCACAGAGCAACAGTCCTTTCCCAAGCCTAACATGAGAATATAGATAGATTAGTTGGTGTCTTTGAGGGTCCCACAAAAAGTCCTCTTGCCCCACCAACCCTTCCCTACCCACAAGGCTCTTCAAAGACAAGCCTTCAAAAATTCCAAAGATGGGTCATTATAATCTACACTTTTACAAAGTGTGCAGTGAATTAAAATGTGAAAAAAATTAAAGAGGCAGAAGCCTCTCTCATACAAACTCCATTCCTGATTACTTGCTCCACCCTGAAGTTCATTGGTAGGTCTGGTTCAAGGGTTGAAAGACTTAGGATTCTGCCTCCTATTTACCAAGTACCACTTTAGTGCCACCTGAGTGGCTCAAGTAATGTTAGGAATGGAAGGAGAATAAACAGTCTACATAGCCCCTGTTAAATTTTAGCTGAATGCAGACTGAGAAGCTCTCAAATACTTCAAGGACCTGTGCTCTATTTCTGCTCACGTGAATGATGCCATCAAATGACCACTCCATCACCTTTCCCCTGACCTGTTGATCTAGGGCAAAAAAACCAGCAAATAAAAGAGACCCTATGAAGACTGACCCTCTAAGAACTAGACTCAAGGCCTAAGCATTGCCACTGACATGCTGTATCATCTAAGTTAGTCCTTCCCTATCATAAGGTTCAAGTTCCCCATCTGCACAGTGAGAAGGGTTGGACTTGACTTGATACTTGTGGAAAGCCTTTTAAACTTTGACATTTAATAAATCATAAGGAGAGAACTAAAAAACTCAAGAACATCTTGAAAATTCAAAATATTTTTTTCTAGGGAATCCAAGAGAACCCCAAAATGTTTGATTTTTGAAAATAAAAATGTTAAATGGGGTAGGTAGGGGAAAAACCTTTTTACTCATAATTTTCTTATCAGCAGAAATCATAGATGACAGTTAATAAGCTTCTCCATTTTGGCTACAGCAGCAGACTCAGGAAACTAGCAACCAGAAGTAGAGTCCAAGAATGGCAAGAGGGTGAGATGCATGTTTTAACACATTTAAGGGAGGCTGGCTTAACTAGGAGAAACAATTGGCTCAAAAAGTGAAATTGGCCCTGGAGAGACCAGAAACATGGTTCATATGAATGAATGGGTCTGATTTTTTCCACTACCCTTCTCTATCTGTCATACTCCAGAAATAGCCTAAAGCACACCAGTGGAGAAGAAGTAGAGAAAAAGGGAATTTTCCCCTCTTCATTAAAGTTACTGGCTGGTATTCAGTGAACTAGGGTGTGCCACTGGATGTCTCAGCCTTGGGATGAGGAATAAGAAAAGTAACAGGAGGCACCTTGTGACACTCCCAAATCTTACCAAGAGACCACACAAATGCCAACATTGGTCACTTTTTCCCAAATTACCTACTTCCTTTCATCTGGTGATGATAAAGCTCTAAGAACAGTGGGCAATCTGCTTTCTGCAAGAAAGTGAACACAAACTTCAAGAACCAATCAACGGGCCATAGCAGAGGGTCAATGGGATGAGCATTAGAGAGCCTGGAACCCAATTATGGCTCGATACCATGTGCCCCTAGGTAAGGTACTTTCCTATAGGCCTAAATATTCTTAATGTTTTTTCTGAAAAAGAGGACTATACTAGATAGTCTCCAAAGTCCCTTTCAAGCTAAAATCTATGGTCTTAACAGGCATGATATAGTTGTTATCTGAAAAAATTGCCATTTCTTGAGTTTAACCGCATGGGAGTCTCTCTGATCCTTCCAGACTATGAAAATTCAGCCCTCTCCTTCCAACTTGATTCAATTTTCAGTCAATATGCATAAAATACCTAGTATTCAGGTACTTTCAGCACCCCAGGCCCGACCCCAAACATTCCTCTCTCTTCATATTCAGAGAAAGAATCAGCACAATCTTTTTTCCACATTTGAGAAAGATGGGCTAGTTAATGCAACTTTGAGCTGACTTCCAGACCCATCAAGTTATGTTTAAAGTTAGATGCCTCAGAATTGAGGATGAGATATACCACTAGAGAATAGAGGTCACAGAGTAGAGTCTAAACCAAACTGTTTGGGCAAAACCATACTTTAAGTAGAGGCAAGAATCAACAGAGTGAGATAGAACAAAAAGAGAGGCTCCTTGGAGGATAGAACAAAAAGAGAGGCTTCTTTGTAGTCCTCTGTGTTAGCAGAGAGTGGGTTCTCTCCCATCCTTTTGCAAAATCACTCTCTCTTACTTTGTAGTGGGCAGGGTTTGGTTAAAAAGTGTGGAAAAGTCCCATGTCATAAAACCAGAGGCAATTCAAAAGAGATGGAGAAAGCATATAATTGTTGAAAACTTGGTGTTTCTGAAGGACAGGGTTCTGGAAAGACAACAATGACTTGGCAGTGAGGCTAGAATACAGCAATGTGGCAACTAAACCTCAACATGCACCCAAAGAACTGGGTCCCCCCACTCTTCTCTCATCCCAGGGGCCCTCAACCCTTCTCAAGGTAACTAGTCACCATCTCCAATCAACAAGGCTTAAGCAGTTCCAGCAGATAGGTATGGGAGCACTGTACCTCCCCGGTCAGGGCAACAAGCTGCTTGACCTAAGAGACTCAAGCCAAGGTGGTCACTGAGCCTTCCTGAACAAGGGAAGGGCCTCAGCAGCCATTTGGCATGACTTGCACAAAAGCAAGCAGAGCTCATTAGTCAAGCACACCCCTCCCCCGCCCCTCCCTCCTGGGCATCCGGCCCCCCTAGGCCCCACTCCCAAGAGGCTTCTGCTCTTCTCATAACAGCCAGTGGGGTGGAGACCAGATCCCCAAATCAACCATCATTCTAGAAAGGTGAGGCCCCATTGGAGAGAGCCCACACCTCAAAGGCCAGTCAGGAGGGTATAGAGAGGCATTAAGTAAGGGGAAGGGCAGGGATTTGGCAGGTGAAGAGGAGGGAGAAACTGGTCCTCTCTCCCAGTAGACTGGGTAGGCCTCTCCTCAGACTGGTGCCTAGTGAAGTGTTGGCAGTCCTGGGCAAAAGGGGATTATGTGAATGATGAGTCCCTCTACATCTCTTTCCTCACCTCCCAGTGGGAAACAGCTGGAGCCACCCTGGGTGACTGTGGGAAAGGTGAGTGGGGGGTGTGGGATCCGCCCTGAGCAGCTCCCTCTCTACTCCTTGCTTTTCTGTTCTCATGGCTCCTCTAGAAAAGTGGCAGCCTTGCCCCTGAAAGGCGCCAATTCCTGGGCCGTGGAAAGTGCACTCCTTGCAACTTGAGTCCTCTGTCCTGAGTCTAGGGCCCTTCAGGGGAAGGGGGTACACTGAGCCACCAACGAAACCTTCCCCACTGTCACATCCTCGACTCTGGGAACTGGAACCTGAGAAAGGGGCCGGCCCCGCCCTGACCACACTTCTAGCCTGGACATCCCCTCACCCCCTAGGGCTCCAGACCAGGACGAGGTTTCCTCCCCACCTCGGGACATGGCGGAGGGCGCTGGCGTCCCAGGCAGGCCGGTGGTCAGCTGGCCAAGCCCACAGACATCGACTTAGGGCTAAGAGGGTCAAATAGTACCCCAGACGGCTACAGCGCCCACCCCCCAGTACTCACCGTCTTGGGCATGGTGGCGGCAAAGGCGGCGGAGTTGAGGAAGTTTGGCTAGAAACTGTCGGGCAGCGCTGAACACGTAGTGCCCACGGCTCAGACTCCGGGGGCTGGGGGCTCGGATTGGGTCCCTCTCTAGCGTCGGGGCGACTGCTCGGCTTCCTGCTAACGGGCCACGACTTCACAAACCCCACCCAGGAAAGAGCCACCCCCGTTGCGCCGCCTGCTCCTTTATGTGGCCCGGCTTCCGCGCCGCTCCCCGCCCTTGCGCCCGCCTCCCCGCCTCCCCGCCGGCCGCTGGCCTCGCCCCGCCCAGCCCGGCCCTGCCCAGCCCAGCCACACTGGCCACGCTGGGGGCCAGGCTGGGCCTGGGCAGCCCAAAAGGGGCTCCAACCCCCGACCAGGCCTGTTCCTCTCCCATCTCCCTTACAGTCCCTAGCGTTCCCTGTCCCGGCCCTCCAGCCCCGCCCCCACTCAGCCCGAGCGGGATCTCGGGCCGGTCCCTGTCAGATGCTTAGGCAGCCCTTGACTGCAACTTTTAACTGATGGGGAACTCACTACTTATCAAAGCTGTTCCCTCAATGCAACGCTGCCTCTTAGAAAGTTCCTCTTGGGCGTGTCTGAAGTCTTTTTCTGCGTCACCTCCATTGATGGGTCTCAGCTCTGTTCCCTGGAACCACAACATACCCTCCTACAGTCTCTAACAGCTCCTCAGAGGTCTGAAGATCCTAATCCCCAGGAAATTTCTCTTGACTAATTGCCTTATTTCTGCCAACACTTCATCCATTTTCTTCTGTAGGACTCTTATTTCCTCTCCATCTCTCTTAGGTCTTCATTTTCATAAGAACCTTTTCCCCACATCTGTATTCGACTCACTTTTGTTCTTCAGTATCTCAGTCTCCACTCTCCCCAAATCAGTGTCATCTTTCTTTAGCCCCTCCCAAAAACATTCACTTTTTAATGAAGCTATAATTTCCTCAGGTGAGATGCACCCTCTATTCCAATTCCTTTGGGAGTGTACAGGAACTCCCTTTGTACTTCTTGTCAAGGTCACAGTGTCCCAAGACAGCAGTGCTCTAGCCTAGTCACCTGGTTAAGTCTGAGTTTTAATTTGGAAGTAACTGGCCATAGTCCTTTATTCTGCTCTCCACTGGCAATTGTGCAGAGGCATGTTTTTTTTTTTTTTCTTTTCCTATTGTGAAGTAGGGCACCACACACGGCAGTGTGGGACAGTGGAAAGGACATTTGAAAGGGATGGTGAGGACACCTTGCTTATTAACTCAGTGACCTCTGTGTGGTCTTGGCTAAGTGCCTACTCCTCTCTGGTCTTGAGTTTCCCCTTCTTCATCAAAGGATTGAACTCCTGGGCTTCGAAGGTCCTTTCTCATTCGGTCATAATAAAAGGATGGGAAAGGAAGTAGTGTGCTCAGGACAATAGATCAGCCTATTAGGGTTGCAAAAGGCTTACATTTGCATTCAGAAACCAGCAGTTTTATTCCTTCTTCCTGTTTTCCCAACTGAACAGTGTCCATGAGTCAATTTGCCTCAATTTCTCTCACTGCTGCCAAGATTAATTAATGGATTCTAGAATAAACAAAGTTTCCCACCAAAACCATCTAAGCTGAGCATTTGTTCTGAAGAAGAGCAGCACTTACCAGAAAGTCTCAGCAACAGCGGTACAATGGCAACCAATCACACTCCTTGATACTACCATGGACCTTTTTTCCCCCAGGAGCTCAAGGAACTCACTGATTCTCTCATTTGTGTTCACCTAGAGCCCACAGGAGTCTGGCACTAAGCTAAATGCCTAAAGGGAAAGGAGAAGTTGATTGGAGACTCCAACTTTTCAGAAAGTGGAAACTCCCTATGTGTCATTCCCACCTTCCATGCCAACTCCCACCTCTGTGTGTGCGTGCACGCATACACACACACACTCTAGAGAGTTAGGTAGAGTGTCAAGCAGCTAAACACACTATTAAACAGGGAAGAGGATACTGGAGTCCAAGTGTGAGTGAGGTGTCAAAGGGTGGGGGAGCTAGCCAAGTAAGTGGAATGAAGAACTGAGGGAGAAGCGTAGGGTTGTATCTCAGGGAAAGAAAAGGATGGGAAATAGAGGGAGAACACATATTATGAGATACTGTTTAGTTCAGCCCTCACTCCAGGTCATGAGAACTGAGAATCAAAAAGGATTTACTCAAGGTCTGACAACTAGTGTGGAAAATGAGGTAATAGAGGAGAAAAAGATCTCAGTCAAAAAGTGGTAGCCAGGTATGCTGTCGCACACCTGTAATCCCAATGACTAGAGTGACTGAAGCAGGAGGATTGCAATTCAAAGCCAGCCTCAGAAATTTAGCAAGGTCCTGTATCAAAATAAGAAGAAGAAGAAGAGGAGGAGGAGGAGGAGGTGGAGGAAGTAGAACTGGGAACATAGCCCCAATGGTAAAGTGCTACTGGATTCAATTCCTAGTACCAAAAAAAAAAAAAAAAAAAAAAAAAGTTCTTGCAATAGTACAAGCAAGAAAGGTAGTAGAACCAGGTAAGTAGGTGCCCCTGCTCACTTCACCAGAACAAAGTTGGTTATGGTGATGATGCTTGAACAACTTGACATTGCTTGAAGGTTAGATTTGAAAAGCTCTGACTAAAAACAAATAAATAAACAAACTGGAATAAGAACAAAAATAAACATGATTCTATCTTCTTAAAGGATTATAAGAATAATCTCTTAAAAATGTTTAATTAATAGATTTGGGGATTAGAGCTGATCATAATTTAAAAAATAGAAACCCTCTGGCTAGAGAGAATTCATCCCAGTTGTCCCCATATCTCTAAAGCAAAGCAGAGGCAGCTGCAGTGCTCTTTTTCAAGATGGCCAATGAAACACACCTTTGTTTCTTACCTCTTTGTATACTACACCATGCCTATATGTAACTTTTGGTCTCTCCTCCAACTATGATCTTATGTGTCTTGAAAGTTAAATCAATATTCCTGGGGCCAGTTTAATTCCAACAATTAAGTTTATATATAATGAAGTTTTTGTCCTTGACTGTAGAGAGAAAGACATGGGGATAAAGGCTAACTATCTGCACAAAGTTTGGATACCATGGGAGAAGTAAAAGGTATGAAGACATCTGGGATTTTAGATGAGCTGAGTTTGGAAAATTGAAGAACAGGGAAGACTTTTTCAAACAGTATTGCTAGGTGGGGGCCAGGAGGAGCAGAGGATGGAGCAGCAACATTCTATAGCTGAAGTCCAAGAAAACTGGGGCTATCAGAATCAGAGGGCAGGAGATACAAAAGAAGATGATTTGACCTGGGCTCTAGGTGGCAAAATTTGGGGTCCTTGAGAAGGCTCAGGAATCCCTGGGATCTGAGATTGTTCCAGAGCTGAAGCAAGTCTGAGCATAAAAGTCAAGGAAATGGCAAGAACTTCCGAAGGTTGATTTATGTGAAAGAGAATGCCAAGCTCAAGAAAGAAATGAAATTGGACTTGTAATCACCCACCCATATATCATTCCAAACCTAGATCTAAGTTCACTGCAGTAAAGAAGAGTCTGCATTCTAAATGGTATTCTCTCAGAGGACACAGTGCAGTGCAGGACAGGCAATATCACAAAGGATCTGGGTGGGAAGCATGCCTCAATCCCAGGATACTTTGATGAAAAACTCCCCTGCCCAATCCATTGGATGGTAGCATAATTGAAAGTTCCCCATCATTAAGAACTTTTTGAGAGCTGCTTATCATTTTCATCCTTTTTGGGAAGTTCTTCCTTATGCCTAAATTATGTCTCTTGAGCTTTATTCAGTGCATTTGTTGATACTCAGGGAAGGAATGAACTAAGTATCTGAGGCTGTTCTTCTCATTCATAGAAGAGAATATGTCAGGGAGAGATGAGGACAGACATCAGCTTGATGTCAGTCTTTTTTAAAATTTTATTGGTTCTTTTTAGTTATACATGATAGTAGAATCCATTTTGACATAACTATAAAAGCATGGAATATGTGTTGTTCTAATTCAGTCCCCGGTAACTTCCTTCCCCCCCCCACCCCATGCTCTCTCCCCTCTACTGATCTTTCTGCCATTTACCCATAGGTATTTAAAATTAATTTCTTGTGCATGTACACAGTGGTGAGATTCAGTGTGTCACATTCATATACGTACGTAGGAAAGTTATATCGGATTCATTCAACTGGCTTTCGTTTTCCTATCCCCTCGCCCGTCTCTTCATTCCCCTGTCTGTTCCACTGAACTTCTTTTTTTTTATCTTCCCCATTATTGTGGGTTAACTCCACATATCAGAGACAACATTCAACCTTTGTTTTGGCAGGGTATTGGCTTATTTCACTTACCATGATAGTCTTCCAGATCTATCCATTTACTGGCAAATGTCATAAAGTCATTCTTCTTGATGTCGTTCTTGATGTCTGCTTTCTTGCTCTTTTTCTTCACCTAGGTCAGTAGCCCAACTTGTGCCTCTTACTCAAACAAAAGAATAGAGTTTAAGGCCAGGTGTGGTGGTGCATGCCTGTAATCCCAGCAGCTCAGGAGACTGAGAGAGGAAGATTATGAGTTCAAAGCCAGCCTCAGGAACTTATAAAGGTCCTATGCAACTGAGACCCTGCCTCTAAATAAAATATTTTTAAAAGAGCTGGGGATGTGGCTCAGTCAATGAGTGCCCTTGCATTCAATCCCTAGTACCCCCCCAAAAAAAAGAATAGACAAGGAAAGACATCTCCTCATGGTACAATATGACTGAAAGTATAACAGGCAGTAGGGAAATCTTGCTTTTAATCATTCTCAGCCTTCAACTCATTTCTTGGAAGCAAAAAGCAAAGTTTGGGTGAAAGGAAAAAAGATAATATTAATGAGGCACTTACCATGTGATGAGAATTGGGAAGATCATTTCAATATCTAACTTCATGTTTCCCTCATAAGAATCTTTAGAGATAACAATGAGGACATCAAGATTCTGAGGTATGAAGTGACTTATCTAAAAGTCACATGGTTTGTAGACAGTTGGACAGGGATCTGGCTCAGGTCCTGTCAGTCCTAAGTTCACCTTTCCGTCAGCCTGAACCTGTGACCTTCTCAGTCCTGAGCTGTGACCAGGCCTACACAAGGGAGGAGATATCTTTTGAGACTGTATCACCCCTGCACCTGAGTAGTCAAACTAGACAGCTGGAGATAGTGGGTGGGTGATAACAAACAGTGGTGATAAGACTTCTTGCCAGTAACAAGTGCCTGAGAATATTTATTATTAATCGAACTAATGGACAACAGTGAGAGGGCAGAGAGTTACTCTAGCTTTTCCTCTAATAAAGCTGGAAGCTTTTCAAGAGCTTCCCCTAGCCAGCCAGTATCTATTCAGTTTGAACCAGGTCCTCTTGGAGTACAAAATTGGCCCTGCAGAGACACTCTCTCAGTCAAGTCATTAGCCCCCAGCCCTGTCCCCACAGTCCAGTAGCCATGCATATGTGACCAATCCTTGAGTGCTGAGAGAGAAAACAGCCCCATGGACACATGGTCCATCCATGAACCATGCACAGTTCATACTCCATACACCTAGAAGGACACTCCCCATCCCTCCACCCTGCCCACCTGTCCAATAGGGCCTGGGTGCCTGGTAGGTGCTAGCTTCTATGTGAGACTCCATGAAGAAGGCTCATCCTCTTCCTCCCCAGCAGCTCTGTATCTGTTGGTGGTTTTGTTGTCAGCACCGTCTGTTGTGTGCACAATGTTATCATCTTTAATTCCCCTCTGCCTGACCCTTGCCATCGGTCACCAAGCCCTGCTCTCTGTCTGTCTGTCCTTCCCAGCTTCTCTCCCTCTCATCTCCCCTGCCAGTGCCCTAGGTCAACCCTCACAGATTCTGGCCTGAGCTGTCCAAACAGCCTCCTCCCTGGTCTCCCTGCCTCCAGGCTGCCCTGCCCCAGCCGTCCTCCACGTGGTCACCATGGTGATCTTCAGACAGGCAGCCTTCACCTGGGCTCAGGTGGCAGGCAACCCAGTCCCAAACACACACACTTCCCTTCCCAGCCCTCTCTTCCTGGTATAGATCCTCAGCACAGGCCTTGCCCTCTAGCCAGGCTACTCTCACCACACGCAGCAATGCAGTGTGCTTGCTCTTGTCTGGACCTCCTGGGCCTCAGTTCCAGCATGAAGCCCTCCCTCAGTCGCTCCTGCCTCCTTGTGCTCTCTGCCTGCCCCCACTCCTGTAGCACCCTTAGTAAGTCCATCGTGCTCTCTTGTTACCTGCTGTTCTTCTTTTCCTTCATTCCAAGTTCTTAGCTGCTACTGCAATGGCATATGTTGTGTATGTCATTGTGTTCCATTCAGGTCTATCCTTGGGACCTCAGGTCAGATTTTTCAGCTAAACCAGAAAAGAGGAAGGATCTGCTATTATCTTTTCCAGTACTATGGGCTTATCAACTTGTATTATATCCAGATTCTCTGAGAACCTGAGCTCCCCCTCATCCTCCCTGAGCTTCTCCTATTAGGAGACCAGACCAATGGAACTGAGCCTCCTATCTGATATTCCTTCTTGCCCAAATCACAACCAGAACAATGAACACACACATGTGCATGCCCACGTACGCGTGCGCGCACACACACACACACACTATGCCAGCTTTGCTCCTAGTTTACCTTAGAGGAACACTGTACTGTGCACAAAAAAGCATTTATGAGGACATTCATTATAATGCTAAAATAAATAAAGGAAACAACCTAATTGACTATTACTTGGGTCTGATTAAGTGCTTTATGGTAGGGCTAGAGATGTAGCCCAATGTTAGAGCACTTGTCTAGCATTTGTGAGATTCTGGGTTCAATTCAAACAACAGGATGCAATTCAGCCTTTTGAAAAAATGAGCTACCATGAAAATAAGGCTTTGATCCACTGTTAAGTCACAGAATAATGTGAATAGAATGATCCCATTTATGAATTAAAATACCCATGTTTTTACACATGTTTATAAATTCCCAGAAAAGGAGAGCCAGGCACAGTGGTGCACTCCTGTAATCCCAGAAACTTAGGAGGCTGAGACAGAGGATCACATGTTCAAGAACAGCCCTGAGCAACTTACTGAGACCTTGTCTCAAAATAAAATACAATAAAAGGACTTGGGATATATGTAGCTCAGTGGTAGAGCATCCCTGGTCCAATCCCTGGTACCAAGAAAAAAAAATTAAGAAAAAAGAAAAAGAAAAAAGAAAGAAGAAAGCTGATAACAATAGTTATCTCTGCAGATGGAGGAAGAGACTAAAAGGAGAATTTTTACTTCTTAATGTATATGTTTGTATACTTTTATTTTGCTAGTGAGGATAAATAACTTTTGCAATAATGTTAAACAGTAAAAAAGAAAGGGAAAGAGGAAGAGGTAGAAGAATAGGAAAAGAAAGAGGACTAAGAGGAAGAAAGGAAAAAATAAGAATAATCCAGGAGAGAATACATATTGGTTGAGCAAGAAAATCAGGGTCCAAAAAGTTTATGACAAGCACAAATAATGGAAAAGCTTAAAAGGGAAAAAAATGTCAAGATTTTGCTTGAGTCCAATCAGCCAACCTCATGAGGAAAAGGGAAAGATGTGGTTTAGCAGCAGCATGGATAAAAAAATCTCTGAGGTTTTTCTTGATAGTAAATTCCATAAATGTTAGCAATGGGTTATGGTTGCTAGGAGAGTTAATCAAACCTAGAGGTATTTATATAAAGAAGAAAGGGGGAAGTTCTGCATTCTTGTGCCCTGGTCAAATGTTGTTTTAAGAACTGTATCCTGCTATGGCTGCCTAACTTTAAGGGACACGCACATGCGCACATGCACACACACACCCACACACACACTGAGGTCTGTCCACTGTGGTGTGAGATGGCTGGGGAGGGGGCAAGGATTCAGGATAATTGAAGGATCTGAAGCTGTTCAACATTGACAAGATTCACAAGGATATTATATATGTCTTTGAATTTTTGAGTGCCAAGGTGAATTTAGCACCAGTGAGAGAGAACCACAGTGCAACACAAGGGAAAAGGTTCCTATGGCAGAAATTGCCACAAACTGAAGAGAGTCACTCAGAGAGCACTGAGGTCCTCATAATTGGAGGTGTCTGAACAAAAGTTGGATGAACCCACACTCTGGGAGGTCGAAGAGGAGATTCCTATGCTCTGAGAATCTCTAAAACAAATATGTTAAAAACCTTCAAGTGAGCTGGGTGTGATGGTGCATGCCTATAATCCCAGGAAGTTGAGGCAGAAGGACAGAATGTTCAGGACCAGTCTCAGCAACTTAGCAAGGCCCTAAGAAACTTAGCAAGACCCTGTCTCAAAATAAAAATAAATAAATAAAAAGGGCTGAGAATGTGGCCCAGTGGTTAAACACCCTGGGTTCATCCCACTACAAAAACAAACAAACAAACAAACAAACAAAACCCTTTCAAATCATTATGTCATTCACTCCTAAAAACAACTTAGGTAGACAGAATATGTGTCACTCTGTATTTGACAGATAAGGTAACTGAGGCTCAAAGAAGTGAAGTTACTTGGCCGTGATCACACTACAAATAAGGACTTGAAATCAGGCCATTTTCTTTATTATTCATTTATCCATTCATTTCCATTTACTTCAGTCATTAAACAAAATTTTGTGTATATGTTTACACAAGACACTGTACTAGGCTCTGTGTATATAGAATGACAGAAGTTCCTACCTTCACAGAGCTCACCACCTGGTAAGAGAGATAAAGAAATGTATTAGTGAAATGTATACTTTCTACTACTCCTTGCATTCTAAGTGTTGAGTTATGGGGATCAAAGGCTTCACCTCAGCAGAATCAGTGGAAAACTTATGCAGGATAGATACCTTTCACCTCAATTCTGTGAGAAAGATGCACATAGGTTATTGGGCAAGAAATAGAAAGAAGTATGGCCCATGGCTTTGAACAGATCCCTTACCCATTACTGAGACCTCCATGAGCCCTACATGCAGATGTGAACCCATTTGTGGTTGTGTCTTGGTGGGGAAAATGCAAGACCCTCCCCAGGGTTTGAAGTATGCCTCAAGCCAGCCACATCATGGGTTCATGGGCCTCCCCAGTGATTCCAGAGGATGTGGTGCTAGCAGTGTAATACCGTGGGGAAAGAAGAGGGGCTGTTCCAAGTTTCCCCCTCACACACATGTACCACTCCCAACTCCTCTGCTTCCCCTTCTCAAAGGCCTTGGGATTGGAAGCCAAGAGTTCTGACTCTAGTTTCCTCAGTTCAACAAAGACTTAAATGTGCTTCCAGATGACTGGCTCCAATGATGTCCAGCCATTTATTCTATGTATCTGAGTGTTTGACAAAATAGAGGCCACCCTATGTTTAACTAACAGAACCACTGAATCTTAGAGAATATTCCTTCATAACTACCTAACTCCACCTCTCCTATATCCTTGTAAAAGAGTGAAAACAGAATCCTAAAATGTCACACCTTTAACATCATCTAAGCTACATGTCCCCACTTTATATGTGAGGAAACTAAGGTTAAGAGAGGTGAAAGAACTTGATCAGGGAAAAATTCAGTACTCCAGACTCCTAGGCAGGTGTTCTTTCTACTGGGCCTCCAGATGCAAGAATGATAGAAAAATCAAGCAAATTAATAAAAAGAGACAAATGATCCTATAGTTATGTTGCTTGGAATAAATCTGAAAATAGAAGCCAAGAGATTTTTAGGGAGGGCAAAAAGGTACAGAAATCATCTGGTGGGTCTCTCCACTGAGAGTCAACCTGGATATAACTCAGAGCAGGATCTAAGACCCAGGAGAAATGTGGGTTTCTCTTGACCAGAAGCTGATCTGGAAACAGGGGAGATCTTCCTCCTGTGAAATCAGATCCACATCTCCAGCAAAAGCTCCTAAAGGAAAGGGTTGTAACTTACATTCTCTTTTCATCTCCTAGAAACTTGCCCAGTGCCAGGTCTCCTGATTGATGATGCTTTCCATAGAGATGAGATCATCCCTGGCTGCTTGGGCAAAGGCCTCTGTCTGGATCCACCCACTGGCTGGCAGATTCCCTGTGCTGCAATTGCACCAGCTCTTCTGGTGCTCCACATTCTAGTTACATCCATCATCCAGGGACCTGAATAGGCACAGGACCTGAACTTATCTGATGACGTAGGGGAGATGCTTCCAATCTCCAAGCTCTGACATCACAGACCTCACTCTGAATAAGAATGTAGGTAATGAGACACCTGCACATCATTACATTTACTCATCCATCATCTATTCTACTATAGCAGTTTTCTGCTACCTGAGCTCTCCCACTTTCTAGGCAATGGTAGAATTGTGTTGCTTCTACTTCCTGCACAGTGTCATACCTTTAAAGATGCTGCTCCTTCTGCCTGGTCCACTCTTTTTTAAACTTTTTTCTTCTCGTACTGGGGATTGAACCCAGGACACTCTACTGCTAAGCTATATCCCCATCCCCTTGAAACAGGACCTTGCTAAGTTGCTCAGGCTGGCCTTGAACTTGCTGTATTCCTATCTGAGTCTTCAAAGTCACTGGGATTATAGGCATGTACAATGGCACTGGGCTCTGGTTCACTTTTTCTGGAAAATGCTTCTTCTGACATTTTGCATAGGTGATTTCTTCCCTTATTTCAGGTCTCAGCTTAAATATTACTACTCTCTTTGGTCATTCTAAGAATGCCCTCGCCCCCAAAATAATCTTTATTCTCAGTCTCAAAGATTTGTTTCCTGCAGAAGTGGTGGCACACCTGTAATCCCAGCAACTCAGGAGGCTGAGGCAGAAGGATCACAAATTTAAACTCAGCTTCAGCAACTTAGTGAGGTGCTAAAGCAACTTAGAAAGACTGTGTCTCAAAATAAAAAATAAAAAGGACTTAATATTTGGCTCTGTGGCTAAACATCCCTGGATCCAATCCCCAGTACCCCCCAAAAAATATCCCCCCTCCCAAATTTTTGTGTTTTGTTCACAGCACTTATTGTTGTTTTCAAAATAGTATTTTATTTATGTATTTACTTGTTTAATATCTACATCTGTGTAGTAGGTAGAATACCGGTCCCTCAAAGACATCCACATCCTAATTTTAAGAACCTATGAATATGTTATATTACATCATAAAGATGAATTAAGTTTGTAGTTGGAATTCATGTGACTAATCAGCTGACCTCAAGATAGGAATGTTATCCTGGATTGCCAAAGTGGGTTTAATATAATCACAGGTCTTTATAAGTGTAAGAGTAGAACTGGGTACAGTCATGTGCACTTTTAGTCCCAGCTACTCCAGGGCCTAAGGTAGGAGTATTGTTTAATGGCAAACATTTAAGGCCACATAGACATTCTAGACAACATAGCAAGACCCCATCCCCTTTCCCCAAAAAATGGAAACATGGAAGAGAGAGGGGGAAGAGGAAATCAGAGTAATGTGATGTAACAACTGGATCTGACACTGCTAGCTTTGAAGAAGGAGGAGGGGCCACAAGCCAAGAAATACAGGCAGTCTCAAGGAGCTGGAAAAGACAAGGAAATGGATTCTTTCCTAGTACTTCCAGCAGGAACTCAGCTCTTCTGATTTCTTTTAGACTTTTGGCCTCCATCATTGTAAAAAAGAATTGTATTAAGCCACTAAGTTTATAATAATTTTAACAGTAGTCACAGAAAACTATTACCTGCCCCCCACAACCCCCCACCATCCCATTAGACTGATTATTTTTTTCTGTACTGGAGGTTGATCTCAGGACTTCACATAAGGCTAGGCAAGTACTCTACCACTGAGCTACACCTCCAGCCCTTTTTATTTTCTTTTTAGAGCCAGGGTCTCAGCTAAGTTGCACAGGCTGATCTCCAACTTCAAATTCTCCTGTCTCAGCTTCCTGAGTAGCTGTGAATACAGATGTGCACCACCATGTCTGGTTTAGACATCAATTTGGGTTGTTTGTTTTTTGATTAATTAATTATTTAATTGGCATTGAGGATTGAACCCGGGGGGTGCTTACACACCGAAATACACCCCAAACCTCTTTCATTTTTTATTTTAAGATGGGGTCTCACTAATTTGCCTAGGATCTTGAACTTGATCTTCCTGCCTAAGCCTTCAAAGTATCTGGAACTGCAGGTGTATGCCACCATGCCCATCTAAACCATGATTTTTGTGAATCCAGGAATAATAACTTTTCTGCTCACCAACATAGCCCTACCACTTGGCACAGAGTATGATCTCAAATAATATTGGTTGGTAGAGATAAATTAGTGAAACCTTGGGATGCCTTATACATCAACCCTCTACAATGCCTCTCAATATAGAGTGGTGTTTCACCTAAGGGGCTCAGTCCAAGTGAGGCCAATACATCCCCAGTCAGCAACTGAAAGGAGAGAGAACCTGGAACCTACATCATTTATTTCTCAGCTACATATTTTATTTTACAGAAAGAGTCATCTAAACTCCATACAAGAATGTACACACATTCTCCTTTTCTCTCTCACAGAAACAGAAATATATATATATATATATATGTTTACATATATATTTACATATATATATATATATATGTAGAGAGAGAGAGAGAGAGAGAGAGAGAGAGAGAGAGAGAGAGAGATGCTGCTGTTCATCCAAGAATCTTTCCTATAGCACATGGTCTGTGCCATGTGCAATGCCAGGAGCTTGCTCATATGTTATTTGTGGATGGTAGCAGTGACAGTCTGTTTTCCCACATGTTATTTTGTATTAGCTCATTTGCTTCTTGCTTTGACAGTGTACAAATTCCTAGCCATTCTACAAAATGGCTAAGACAACATATAAGCCTGTCCAAGGTCACACAACCAGTGAGTGTAAGAGCTGGAACTGGAATCCCGTTCTCTAGACACCAAACTCAGTAATGTTTTTGCTGTTTTGTTTTAACTACCACATTCATCCACTGCTCCCTTAACACAAGCTTGCATATTGGACCTAGAGACCACATCCTGAACACTCTACTTTCTCCCTGCTGAAGTGATATAACCTGCATTTTAGCAACCATTTTACCTCCATTTTCTTCCTAGTGAAAATAAGCAGTAAATTAAGTAGAAAGGTCACAGGATTTGGCATCCTGGCCTAGGTCTGAAAGCTCACTCACTAACATATGGGCAGTATGATCTTTGGCACTCTCTCCTTGTCCACTGCCAGGCCCTGCTTTTTATTTCCAGACACACGTCTTCCTTTAAGTGAAACCGAAGCTGTGCTTGGTGGCACACAGCTATACTCAGGAGGCTGAGGCAGAATTGCTTGAGCCCAGGAGTTCAAGGCTAGCCTGGGCAATATATCCAGACTCCATCTCAAAACAAATTAACAAAAGCAAGTGGAAAAAATTAATCCCACTGAATTTCTCTAGTCAGGTTGTTATATTCATTAGCCTTGTCCACCCTTCCCAATACCCACAAAAACTTGACAACAATATCTATGATCAATATCAAGTGCTTTTATGTGTGAGTAATTGATATTCATAATTAGTTCTTTTAATTCTCATAACAACTTCAAATCATAGGTTATTATTTTTATCTCTGTGTTAAAGAGGAAGAAGCTAAAGCCAAGAAAGAGTAACTTGTCCAAGGTCATTGACCCCTGAAGATGATATGATATGAGTCCAGGTGCTCTGATGCAGTCTACAGTTTTTGTTTTGTTGTTACTGAACCCCAGGGCCTCATGCATACTAAACCTGCACTCTATCACTTAGTTACACCCCGAGTCCCACAATTTCAACTACTATACTCTCTTGGCTATTGTACATTCACACACACACACACACACACACACACACACACACACAGCTTATTCATACCTTGGAGACTTTCCCCTAGTTATTCCTTTGTCTGTGATTTGAATGTTTGCATTCCCTCCAAAAGTCATGTTGAAACATAATGCCCCAAGAACAATATTAAGAAGAGGGACGTTTAGGTGATTAGGTCATGGGGAACCCCCTTATGAGTGTGATTAGTAACTCCATAAGGAATATGGAGGGAATTAATTAGATTTCTTTTTGCCCTTCCATCCTCTTTGCCTGTGAGAACATAGCATTAAATGTGCCATCTTAGAGGTAAAGAACGGGCCCTCACCAGACACTTAACTTGCTGGCACTATGATCTTGAACTTCCCAGCTTCTAGAACTGTGAAAAGTAATTTTCTGTTTTCTATAAATTACTCAATCTGAGGTATTTTGTTATAGCAGCTAAAATGTACAAAGATGCTTTTCTCCTGGAAACGGGAAATGAGAGGCTTGGGGGAGTAAATGAAGATGGTGCATTACACAGAAGAAACAGTATCTAAATGTCAAGAAAGCAATAGAGATCTTGGAAATGTAAACATCTGAAAGCAGATTGATGAAGCTGGAGGACTAGGTCCATGTAACAAATATGTTCCACCTCAGAGATGCCTCCACCTCAGCATTTCCAAAAATTCTTCTGATCTTCCCTCTCAAACCTATCTCCTTCCAGAAACCTAAGAATCATCTTTAATAACTCCTTATTCCCCACTCACCCCCATTTCATCCTGTTGCCAAGTCCTATCACTGAGCCTCCTAAATAACTCTCAAAACTGCCTGATTCTGTCCATTGCCATTCTCAATATCTTGGTCCCAGTCAACTTATATGGATAACTGCAGCAGGTTCCTAACTGATATCCCCACATCTTTTCTGGCTCTCAACCAACACATTCTCCACAAAGCAGTCAGAGGAATCTTTTCAATATGCAAATCTGATCATGTCACTCTCCAGCTTAAAAGAATTCAATGACTCCTTCTTTTTGTTCTTCTGATGAAGTACAGAGAATCTTTGTCATGGCCTTGGGAATCATCTTATGATCTGGTTGCTGCCTATTTCTCTAGTGTATGTCTCAACCAACTCTGCCGGTTGGTGTTTGCCTCCCAGCCACACTACCTTTCTTTCTGTTTCTAAAATGTGTTATGCTTCTTCCAACCCATCCCCCACTTTGCATACTATTTATTCTGCAGGAGGCACATGCTTCCCCACCCCCACCATTTACTTGGTTAATCCTTTCTTTGAACCAAATATCAATTTTTGCAGAACTTTCTAAAACCTGCCACATGTCAGAACCCTTGCCATGTCTTTAAAGTTCTGACTACCCTTCTTCAAAAGAATTTACCAGAGTTTATAAGTATACATTTATTTGAGGATTGAGTTGATTAAAGTTTCTTTCTCTAAGTGGCCCAATAAATTCCATGAGAATAATAACTGCCTGGTTTTAATAACTATTGACTCTTGGTGCCCAGCACAGTGCTTGGCATTTAATATAGTTGGTGCTTAGCAAGTACAAATGAATGAGAGATGATAAGTTAATAAATGGCTTTGTGTATTATATTAGGATTTTTGTTTTGCTTTATTTTGTATTGGGGATTTAACCCAGAGCTGCTCACTTTTCAGCTATAGATTTGGACAGTAACATAAGGAATAGAGAGAACAGAATAAATTGGAGCCAAATTAAAGGAGGTAGAATGAATAGGACTCAGATTTTGAGTCTTAAGAGAGGACTTGTTTGTAGAAGTAGAGAGAAGATGATGTAGTTTTTAGATATGGTAAATCTGAGGTACCTATGAGCTATCAAGGTAGTGATTCTCAGGAGGCACTTGAGTAGTCTTTTCTCAAGTCTTCTCCTCCCCATCCCTGTTCCCCTTTCCCCTACCATGTATGTTCACTCTATTGGAGCCACTAAGCATTTCCATGTAAGTTCAAAGTTCTGTGCCTTCAAGCCTCCTGCTTCTCAGTTTTATAATCTTTTCCCACCTGACTACCTCCTACTCACCCTTCACAACCCAAGTCAAGTGTCATTTTCTCTGTGTAGCTACTCCACCCTCAGCCTCACAACTCACCCAAATTTCCTTCCTTCTATGTGCTGCCACAATGCTTTGGATACCCATTTCCCTCAGAACATAACTCAGGGAAACTCCATTGGCCAGAAAGAAAGAGAACTCTGTTATGGGGACCTGGAAGTACAAGGGATCATTACATGAATCCCAGAGGAAAGACAGAAAAAAAATGGCAGTGATACATATGGGAACAAGAACCACAACAGAGATCTCAGGGTATTGATCCCTGTCAGGGTCCAGGTGTCCTAGGATTCTGCCCAGAGAAGCCTGAGAAGCACCTTCTGGGAGGGACGGCCTGAAGGCCTGCCAGCCCAGTCCCAGAATCTACATGACTCAGCCTAGACTCAGCCCAGACATGGGGGGGGGCTCCTCACAGCCCAGAATCCCAAGGATGAGTCAGGGTTAGGCATAAGCTCCAGTCAGTATTCAGCATTTTGGGCCAGGAGTGTGTTAGTCGTGTTCTGAGATTGAGGGGGCTCTATAACTTTCCCATTGCTTTTGTTAATCCTTCTCTGTTTGCCCTGGAATTATAAGTGGTAAAATAGCATCAAATATCTGACTTTAGTTTAAAAACTTCAACAGTGTTCTGACACCAGAAAGCTAAAGACCAAAATCCTTAGCAGGACATATATTATCAGTTTCATCTCCTATCTGTCTACCCATGCCCTGCCTTTCAGTCATACCAATTCCTGGAATGGACTGAAAAAGCCATGTTTTCTTACTCCTGTAGGCCATCCTATATGCAGTTCCCACTACCAAGAATGATCTTCTTCTGTTGGCCCCCCCTCTGTTTACCTAGAGAACTATTACTTTTTTTCTAGCATCAGCTCATCTCATCTGAGAAGTCCTCCCTGACCATAACCAGTTTCCCAGGCTAATTAAACTCCCACACACTGAGCTTCCACAGTCCCTTTCCTCTTCTATTGAGAGAATGTTTGTGGGAGATATTAAATACAATACCCCCAAAATGACACATGGAATTATGGGGGTCAGAACAGTGCTTAGGAAGTAATACACAACTCTGGAATGAAGGGGCTAAGATTTAAGGAATGTTGAGTTTGAACCCAAGTTCTGCTCCTAATGAACTATATGATCTTGGATCAGTTGTTTTACCCTCTAGGTTTCCATCTGTGTATTTGATAGTGGGATAGTATTGGACGTGGCCTGTTATCCCATTGAGCCCTGGCATCCTAGGATTATCTGTTTATTCATGTATTTATTTATGGTGCTAAGGATGGAGCCCAGGACCTTGCACAGGCTAGGCCAGCACTCTATCACTGAGTCACATCACTAGACCTCCTGATATCCTAGAATGTTTTTTGAAGTTGGGGGAGAGGTAAAGGAACCCATAGGAGAGAAGAAAAGGATAAACAAAAGACATCTGCCACTACAGTGGACTTTGCAGATTTAACTAGCAATCATCTTGTGACCTTTTCAGCCTGGCAGGTTTTGCTTATTATTTATAACATTCCATCCAGAAGTGTGCTCACTGCTTCACAGATCACTAAGCCCTTTTACTAATGTTATTCCATTTTATAGCAGCCAGAGATAGAGGCAGAATAAGAGTTTAGAGACTAATCCCATTTTACAGAAGAGAAAACTGAGAGAGGGGAAAAGGTGGTTATCCCAATCACAGCGCAGATGACTTAAGATTTAAATACTTATAGTCACCCTCTGTTGAAAGATCAATCTTTCCAATTTTCCAGGGATGTGGGAACTTGACATTTTAACCAGAAAATTAACTAACCCTCAATCACCTTTGAGGCAGGGAGTTGTACTTGGGGAGCAGGGGAGTAGTTCCATCCCTTCTTCTTGGGTCCTGCCCTATGAGGGATCAAGAAGCTAACCCAGGACCTATTTCTTCTCCTTCTGTTTAGATTGCATCTTTCTGGGCATCTCTTGGTTTAGTGGTTCACAGTCCTAGCTGAACATTAGAATCACTTAGGAAATTTTACAAAAATAATTATGCTCAGATCCCACCCCAAACTAATTAAATTGAGATCTTTTGTCTTGAGTGTAATCTGGGCATCAATATTTTTAAAAATGCTCTGGGTGATTCTAATGTGTGTGCAGGTCTAGGAACTACTGAGTCTAGCCATTCTAAGCTTTAACCACAGAGTACTTGGGGCCCCTGGATAGAAAATCTCCTCCCTAAAGTCCTCCTCCCCTCCTTCCTTGCCCAGCCTATCAGCCTACAAAACTTCCTCTAGACACTCAGAAGAGGCTCTCGTAGAATGCAGAACCCTTCCCCACCCCTCCCTTTTCCGGGCAGCTTAAGGTGATCTCCTTCCTGGAATTATTGGCATTTTTGCAAAGGAATTTTGGAAAGCATTCAAGATTCAAAGGACAGAGCACTAATGAAAAATCAGACCTTGAGGAGATATCTTGAAACAGGGGGATAGGTCTAGTGCCCTTGGAACCACACCATCCACTTAACTGCCTACATATTCAACCTAAAAGTGAAGCCAATTTAAACTCTGACACAGAGGAAGGGAAGAGGATGGTTAGTTCCACCCTGTGGTAGAAGTCCTATCATTTCCACAAGTCAGAGGCAATGGGAGAGGGAAGCGTTGGTGGAGCAGGGAGGTGGGCAATATTTTTAAGGGGTTGGGAGTAGAGAATCAGGCTGACTGTGGCCTTTGCTGTAACGCACTGAAGGTCCCAATGGGCTTTATTCCCTAGGGCCCCCTGCCCTTGCCTTTTCCATCAGCTTCAGGCAGGCAGTGCAAATATACAACATTTGTCAAGTCTGAGAGTCTCAAAAGCTAGAAGGAAAGGGACTTAGGGGGTCACCTAGCTTACTCCCTGACCCTCTCCTTACACACTTCCAGAGTGAGAGGCTCACTCCTCATCCCTAGATAGATAGTCTATTTAATCATAGAGACCTGAGCCTTGCAAAGAGCTTCTTTTACTTAAATAAAAATAAATTTCCTTGGGATTTCAATGCTCTCTGGCTCCAGCTCCTTCAACTGTTTCCCTGAGTTGGTTCCACTCCCTCCTAGCCTAATTACTTCCATCTGGACAGACTCCAATTTGTCACTTATCTTTGTGCCTTTTAATATGCTGTGCCCAAAGGTAGACCCTGGAGAACTGCCTAATGTAGAAATGAACAGTTAACTCCCTTCTTCTAGAAATGATGTTTCTATTAATATTGTCTAGGATAATATACATGTGTGTGCATGTGCATGCATGTGTGCATGCGCACAAACACCATAATTTACATTCTGCATGCAGATTTATAATTTGCTTTTTTCATTCTATTGTATTTCTTGGGCACTTCTGTATCAACTAATATAGGTCTATTTCACCATTTTATTTTATTTTATTTTATTTTATTTTTTTATTTATTTTTTTGGGTACTGGGGATTGAACCCAGGGGCACTGAGTCACATCCCCAGCCCTATTTTGTATTTTATTTAGAGACAGGGTCTAACTGAGTTTCTTAGGGCCTCACTAAGTTGCTGAGGCTGGCTTTGAACTGGCGATCCTCCTGCCTCAGCCTCCCAAGTGCTGGGATTACAGGCGTGCACCACCGCGCCCGGCTATTTCACCATTTTAAGTGGCTTCATAGTGTTTCATTGCATGGGTGTGTTTTAGTTTATTTACCCATTCTGCTATCAAAGGACACTTGGGTTGTAATGAATCACCTTATGCATATATCTCTATACACTCATCCACATTTATTCCTCAGTGGGCCAAAGGATAAAAAATGAATTTTGACACCTCTGGTCAAACAACCTTCAGAGAGGTTTTGCTAACTTACATTTCATTACTTACTTACAATGCATGCAAGTACTTTTCTCTCCATATGCCCACCAACACCAGGTATCATCAGTTATTTAACTCCCTGCCAATATGCTAAACTGAACAAAAAAGTCTTTGTATTTAAATTATTATTTAATTACTACTGAGATTGAGTATCTTTTATTTAAAAAAAATTTTAGTTGTAAATGGACCTTTTTGTTTTGTTTTTTGTTGGTATGTGGTGCCGAGAATCAAACCTAGTGCATCACACATACTAGGCAAACACTCTACCACTGAGCTACAACTCCAGCCCAAGATTGAGTATTTTTATGCTGTTAGTAGTTTACATTTCTTCTTTTATAGATTTCTTGTGGTGCTGGGCATGGAACCACTGACCTACAACCCCATCTCCTATATTTTTTTCTAGTACATTTAAGACCCCATGGAAACTTACCCTCTGTTACCTAAACTCCTCCACTTCCTGCTAGGTGACTAATAGATTAAAGTTTTAAACTGAAATATGCTAATATTAGGCTCCCAGGTAGGATGTCCTGACATTGTAATAGGGAATTCTTGAAGAAGTAACTGCTGCCCCATAGGAGTACCTTTCTAGTGGTGATTGTGAAGGCTGAAAGTAACAGAAGAAAATGATTTGGAGGCAGACAATTCAGAGAGGTGGAGCAGTGTAGTCAAAGAAATACTAGGTTTGATTTGTTTTGTTTTTGTCTATTTTTTTTTCAGTATTGTTTTTTCAAACCCAGGGCCTCAAACATGCCAGGCAAGTGCTCTACTACTGAACTGTATCACTGGCCAAGAACTAGGTTTAAAGTTGAACAAAATTGAATACTGTGGTTCATGCCTATAATCCCAGAGACTTGGGAGCCTGAGGCAGGAGCATCACAAGTTTGAGGCCAGCCTAGACTACTTTACTACTTTGTAAGATCCTATCTCAAAATTTAAAAAAAAAGAGCTGAGGATGAAGCTCAGTAGTGAAGAGATCCTGGATTCAATCCCTAATTCCTAGTACTGTAAAAAAATTGAAATTTTAAAAAATAAACTTGAACAAATCTGCATTTTGGATCCCAACACTAACTGTGGTGTGGGCAATTCATATCCACACTCTGAGTTACAATTTCCTGTCCATAAAATGAAAGACTACCATGAGTTCTTTGTAGTTATCACCTGTATGCTACTTTTGTCCTCTCCCTCTGGTCTCATTCACTGTTGCTCCTCCAGCATACAGGACAGCACCTGGAGAGCAGTTGTTCAGTAGATGATTATTGCCTGAATTAATAAACACATGAGAGAGTGACTGGCAAACAGTAGGCACTATGTGCAGCAGTTCCTGTGATCTTCTTCCTTCTGAGAACTCCCTTTAAAGAAGGCCTAGCCTTCAGTTACCCCTCCTAGAAGAAAGCTCTTACATTTCTTCTCCTTCCAACCTCACACAATATAGACTGCCTCTTTCTCACTGGTTAAGAAGCTGTCGTAGTGAGGCACCCCAGGGCTAAGAAGGGGCTTGATCTATACTCTGCTTTCCTCAGTGAAGCAGGCCATGCTGTCCAGGAGATGCCAGTCTTCTCTGAGGGCAACACACATTAGTGAGATACTGGCTTAGGAGCCTGAAGCCCTGGAATCTATGCTGTTTCTACTTCCCAGGTAAAGAACAAACTTCTAATATGGCAGATTCAGATTTGGATACTGGCTCTGACACTTAATTACCCTGTCACCTTGGAAAGTATACTTTCACATCTCACGACCTCTGTTGGGTTTCCTGAAAAGGAGTCTTATTTGCTGTCCTACATCCCTCGTGAGGGGAAATGAAGTAACTAGAGGTCTATACATTTGTTACAGCACTTTTGTTGGTGCTGGGGATTATATCCAGGGTCACTTTACCACTGAATGATAGCCCCAGTCCTTTTTATTTATTTATTTTTTTGTGACAGGGTATCATTAAGTTGCTGAGGCTGGCCTTGAACTTGTGATCCTCTTGCCTGGGCCTCTTGAGTCATTGGGATTACAAGTGTGAGCTACCACACCTGGCTGTTGCAGTACATTATACATGCAGAGTCATTTCATCTCCCATAACCCCATGTGGTAAGTATCATGATGCCTATATTACAGGGTAGAAAACCAAGATTCAGTGACTTATCCAAGGTCACACAGTTTGGAAGTGGCAGAACTGGATTAAAATCCACATCTGTGTGATTGTGGTTGCTCCTAATAAATGCTAGGGACTATGTTAGGCATAGATACCACCATTAATAATTCTCTCAGGTTACTTACAATTTATAGGAAAGAGATGTGTAAATTGATGATCCAGGCATGAGGTAATAAATTCAACAGCAGTGAAACTGTGAGTGAATGTAGGAGGACATCTAATCCAGACTTGGAATAGCAGAAAAGATTTCACAAAATGTTGGAATTTTCCCCATAGACAAAGGAGGGGAAATTTCATGCTAGGCAGAGAGAACAACCAGAAGTGTGAGCATATACATAAAGTACAAAATTATATTTTAACAAAGAAAGAAAAAACAAATGAATTGGTCAGAATAGAATCCAGAAACATTCTAAACTACCTAAGAGAATTTATGGTTAATAACTGTTGAATATCATTCAATAAATATTTTATTTAAAACCCATAATACAGCATGTGTTCAATCATGTATCAGGGAGATATATATGGTGAAAAATCACTGCCCTCATAGAACATATGTCATATGTGAATGAGAAAGAAAATAAACAAGTAAATCAGCCTAATGTATAGTATGTTAGGTGATGATAAATGCTAATTAATAAAGCAAGGAAGGAGATAGGAGTTGTGGCAGAAGTTGCAAACTTAGATAAGGTAAGTCAAGGAAGACCTCACCAAGAAGGCAACAATTAGGTAGAAACATGAAGGAACTGAGGGAAGAAGCAAGATATCTGGGGAAATCTCATTCTAGACAGAAGAAGTAATGAGGACTAAGCCCTTAGTTTGGAGCTCATATGTTTTAGGAACAGCTTGGAGGCCCTTTATGACTGAATCACTGCAAAGGGATGTTTGGGGAGATAGTTATCTTTGGATGGGAATAGGGCCTGGGAAACTTGAGGAGTTTTACTTTTTATTTTACTGTACTTTTCAATTGTTTGAATTTCTACCCATAGGCATGTGTTAACTTAAAAAATTGGAGAGAAAGAGACAGACAGAGAGAGAGAGAGAGAGAGAGAGAGAGAGAGAGAGAGA
>JAJEJO010024427.1:0-14382 GCA_020662805.1 Glaucomys volans | reverse complement strand
GGGGGGGGGTGGGACCAGGGATTGAACTCAGGGGCACTCGGCCACTGAGCCACATCCCCAGCCCTATTTTGCATTTTATTTAGAGACAGGGTCTCACTGAGTTGCTTAGGGCCTTGCTAAGTTGCTGAGGCTGGCTTTGAACTCGCGATCCTCCTGCCTCAGCTTCCGAGGTGCTGGGATTACAGGCGTGCGCCACCACGCCCGGCGAGAGAAATAGTTTTAAAGATTGCATTTGTGCTCAGGAATCTGAAACCATTCTAAAACTCCTTTCTTGAAAAAGTAAAGAAAATGAAAACAAGCAAAACAGAGTTCAATGGAACAAGGCATCCTAGGGTCAGAACAGCTACATGTTCCCATGGGATCCTTGGTCCAGGAGCTGCTATTTATAAATATTTTCACCTTCCCCTACCTTCATTTCCAGTTTGTTAGCCCTTCTGTCTAAGCTCCTGACAAAATAAATCCCCTTTGCCTTTGGTGCAGACACAAGTTGCTGACACAGGGTGAACCTGATCTAGAATTTTTCTCAAAGGGCAAGAATGGGACAATCATATTCATGAATATCAGACACTCATTTGGAGGCCCTGGAAGGGCTTCTTTCAGAACCTGGCAAAGCACCTGAAACTCAGGATGTAGTAAACAAGAGCTGGTTGCAGGGCGACCCCACAAACACATTCCACACAAGTTATTAAGGGCTCATAGCAGCAGCAAGATATGCAAGATCCAGGAGAAAGGCCCCCAACCTGGACCACAAACAGGAAAACAGCACCAGCCAGAGCAGAAGAGGAGACTAAAGCCAGGACTGAAGATTCAGTATATCTTTCTGTTTAACCTAAATCCCTATCTCATTCCCCACCATGGACACAGGTATCTCAATGAGTGACATGCTAACTAAACTATGAAGTACAGGCTTACTGAGTTTTTTACATTCCCCCAGAAGCGCCCACCCCAAAACCTGGCCCTAAACTACTGTTGTACCGGCTTTCTCAGTTTCTTTTCTCTGAAAACTGATGACTTCAGGCTGTTCCACCAATGACACATGAGCCCTACTTCTAATAAAGCCTCTGTCTTGACCACCTGCCCAGGCCATAGACTCTTCTTTCCTTTTCTTTCCACTTAAACTAGGTTGAAGTCTTTTCCTAGAAGGCATCTTTCAGGATCTGGCCCTGAGATAGTACAAGAAGGAGGAAAGCAACCCTGGACCTCCAGCAGCAAGCCTGGGACTATTGGGTAGGCCAGAAGTTGCTTAGATCAGGGCTGGCACTCACAGCTAGGACCAACTGTCCCTTTGGAACGTAACTTCACAGAGCGTCAATATCAACCAGGTCAACATGAAAGTACAAGTGATCAGAACAACAACAACACCACTCTGTCACTATGTCTCTACACAGATAAAACTTAGATATAGTTTAATTCAGAGAATTCACCAAACTTCACTTGTCCTAATTTAAGTGATTGCTGGTTCTCTCCCAATCAGAACTCACCTCTCTCCATTCTTCCCTCTTCTAGATAAAATGCAATAAGACCACCATCAATAGAATCCCCTGCTTCCTGACAACACCTCTTTAGAACAAAGTTCCTCTTCCTTAAACTTTCCCCCAAACACCTTAACTCAATCCAAATCTTATCTGAGAGCTTTTCTAACACCCCCTTAACCAAGACAACCCCATTTTGTCCATGGTGTTTTCCCTAACCACAATGAATAATATGCCCAAGTTGTTTTCAAACACAATTGTTTTTGGCTGTATTTCAGGCTGCAGGACCCCAACAATACCCACAAAAAGCAAAAGAACTCTGTGGAGGATGATTGATTTTGTCTGGGAAATTCAGAAATGACATTTTTAAATATAGAGACCATTGAACTGACCCTAAACAATGAGAAGCATTGAAATTATGGCATTTGCAGGTAAATGGATGGAGATGGAGAATATAATGCTAAGTGAAATAAGCCAAGCCCAAAAAACCAAAGGCCAAATGTTTTCTCTGACAGCAGATGCTGATTCATAATGCAGGGGAGTGGGAGGAGGGGTAGAGAAGAAGGAAGGAACTTTGGATTGTGCAGAGGAGAATGAGGGGAGGAGAAGGGGTGTGGGGATGGAAAGGACAGTGGAATGAACCAGACATCATTTCCCTAAACATGTATGATATTACACTAGCAGGTGTGACTCTACAATGTAGAGCCAAAGGAATGAGAATTTGTGCTCCATTTGTGCACAATGTGTCAAAATGCATTCTACTGTCCTGTATAACTAATTAGAACAATTTTTTTCATTTTTAAAATTGCTGTGGTTGCTAAGATCTAGTAATAGAAAAAGAAGGAAGGAAGGGAGAGAGGGAGGGAGGGAGGGAAGGCACCTTGGCCAAATTAAAAATAAGACTTGTTCCCTGTGGAGGAAAAGGTCTAGGTCAGGACCAAAGCATGAAAGAGCCTGTGCATGCTGCAGAGGGAGGGAGACAAGGAAGAGCCCTCTGTCGCTGCACCATGCCTGTCAAGAATGGGGTTCAAGACAGAGGAGCCAGAGCCAGGAATGGTCCTCACCGGCATTCTCCTCTGTGCCCTAAAGGCCAGTGTCTCACCTCAAAGGTGCAGTGGCTATTCTGAACTAAAGATCTTTGTGTGGACTGACCAGAACAACCAGTCAGTCACACATCCAATGCGCAGTTGGATGTGATCATCATGAAAACTATCCTTGCCATTTTTAACACTAGGGTTAGGAAGCTCTGCATAAGATTTCACAGGTGGCTGACCTGCTCAGGTCTGCAATTTCTGCTGGAAGCAACTGGGTCCCACAGTGCTGGGTTCCTTCTGGCCTCAAAGGTCCCTGGACGGGATTCCCAGGGCTGAGGAGGAGGGTGAGAGGAGGTGTTCAGGACTCAGATCCCAAATCCTGCTTTCAAAAGAGCATTTCCAAGTTTTCTTTGAAAATGCTCGAGGTCATTAAGGAAAACTGAAAATACAGAACGATCACTTCAAAACAGAGCCTGGAGGTCCGGAAGCAGAGAGAAAGCCCAATGCGGAACTTTCTGAAGAATCCAGAGTCAGGGGTCTAGGAACCAGCCCCTGAGGACAGAGAAGAGCAGTCAGATTTTAGGAAAACCAAGGCAGATTTGACAAGACTGAGAGACCTGGCGCTCCGGACGCCACCTAGGCTCCAGGGGCTTATTCAGCGCACACCCTGCGGCCACGCCGTGCACCGGGTGGTCCAGGTTCTTGAGCCTCAGCACAGCGAGTCCACAACCGCTCTTGGGCTGGTTGATTGCCAGCCGCAGCCGGTCAGCGCTCAGCCCCGCGGACTGGGGCAACTGCAGGGCCATCTGCTCTGCATGGAGAGCGTGGAAATGGAAAGGTGGATTCACTCTACTTGTTAGGCCAGCGGTGGGGAAGGCCTGAGCCAAGCTTGGGGGCTGAGCTGAGTGGCTGCACCGTGGTCGCTGTGGTAGGAGATCATCCCTGAACAGGTCACATCATGGTAGAGTCCACTCCAACTATACTGTACCCTGGGGCAAGTTCCTTGGGCCATCTGCCCCAAGAATGGATCAGAGGAAGTGAGGTCTAAGTTTAGGGACCACACCCTGGTCTAGGGCGATCATAGTGGAGAAAACGGAACCTTTGTTGCAAAATGGAAGGCCACCAATGGAACATAACCTTAGAAAACAACGTGTGCCGGGGTCCAGCCCTCGCACAAGGGTTGTGGCGGTCTCTGGTGAATGGGATGGTGTCCTCCAGGTGGAGAGCAAAGCAACACAGACTCAGTGATCGGAGGCTAAGTTCTGTTCTAACTTTATTTTTTCCACACACCATTTTTATATGTTAACTTCTAGCTTGAGTACAATATCTTGAGGTCGCACAAAAGGAAACAAACGCAAACTAGAAGACAATAGGCAAAACGTATTAGCAGATTAAATATTATCAACTCTTCATAATATTTTTAAGTATTCTCCTATATAATCTTAAACTAATTTTACTTTCTATATTACTAGAAACATCGTGCACAGAAGTCATTTCTATGAACAACATATAAGCTTACACTATGTGATTAATAACTAGATTAACAGGAACAATAGGGAGTTTCTGAGCTTTCTCTGGATCATTGAATAACTGAGCTGCTTTAGGCCAATTAGGAGCAGTGCACCTCCTACTTTTGCCCAGTAAGCATTAGCCGGTCCTGCCCAAGAAAGCTGTTCAGAGCAACTAAGCAAACACCAGTGTTTTACATGAGCTTTCCATGTACATTTTTCATTATAATATACTTGATGCCAACCAAGGTGCATTCTGCCAGTGGGAGATAAAGGGGGTCTAAATCTAAGGAATCAGAATCTGGTTTCCTAGGAGGATACCATAGTTTTCCATTAACCAAATAAGCATGACCTAATGATGTCTGAATTGTTGGGACTATTTTTCTAGCCTTAACAACTTTGTGACTTATTGGTCTGGAGTTAAGGTGGGAACAAGGTGTCTTTCTGCCCTAGGTCATCTGGGAGTAGTCACCATCCACAGTGACATTTAGCATAAGTTGCTGGAAATGAGCATAGCATTCTTTCCTAGTTATACTTTTATCACCCCAGAACAAGGGCCTTTCTTGGTTGTATCCAGTATGATTAGCTGTTTGATTCTTGTGTTCTAAAACCCCTAAGACCCCAGAAATCCAATATAATATTATTCCCAAGCATAGGCAAATTAAACAAGACAGCAGGAGACAGTGGCCCCAATTCCCAGGAAGATTAGACCTTGCAAACATCTTTATAACTCAGTGGAATCCTTGGCAAGCTCTGAGGGGAATTGAAGAGGGCGCAGCAAACGTGGTCCTTGCAATTCTATATCTGGGTATAGATACTTTAGAAATGAAAACAGGAGTTTGTACAACCATGTTCATAACAGTATTATTCATAATAGTCAAATGTCCATAGAAGAAGGCAACACTGTAACCAGGAATTACGCCTGGGGTTCTTTATCATGCAAATTAAAGGAATGAAATCCACAGACACAAGGGTGAAGAGCAGGGAATAATAGAAAGCAGAACTCCCAAAGGGGGCCCTGAAAGAGGAATGCCAACAACTGTCTGTGGTCTAGAGGGTTTTTTTTTTTTTTTTTTTTTTTTTGGAACGAGGGATTGAACTCAGGGACACTCAGCCACTGAGCCACATCCCCAGCTCTATTTTGTATTTTATTTAGAAACAGGGTCTCACTGAGTTGCTAAGGGCCTCGCTAAGTTGCTGAGGCTGGCTTTGAACTCGCGATCCTCCTGACTCAACCTCCCAAGTCGCTTGGATTACAGGCGTGCGCCACCATACCCGGCTGGTCTAGAGGTTTTTAAAGGCATATGTGATGGCCCAACACAAGTGATTGGTGAAGTGAGGGATGCCAACATGAACCAATAAGCTCTTCATGCTATGAGCTTAATAAGTCAATCAGAAATGCAAAATTTCAATCCTTTATTTACATAATTAAAAGGATGGGTCTCACCTGGTGGTTTTTGACACCTTTATTAGAAAGAGGAACCATTCCCAGTAGAAGTCTGCTGTGGTCAGCCATTGCTAGGGGTAAGGGTAAGGGTAACTAAGGAAGGGTTGCCATGGTTGAAGCTGTGAGGAACAGAAACATATTCTAATTAGGGAGAAGTCATTGTGGTTAATGCTGGCAGGGGATAGCAAATCACAGAATGTCTCTCAGATCCTATGTCTCCTTTCAGGTTGGAATCATGTCCCCATCCCCTTCTGTCCTTCTCCAAGGCCCTTATCCTGGCCGCCTATGGGAGATCTATATACCTGCCTCAATATGTACACACAATGGAATGTCATTTGGCCTTACAAATTAAAGGCACCTTGAGAACATTGTGTTAAGTGAAATAAAACAGATGTAAGAGGACAAATGTCAGAGGAGAATGGGGAGAAGTGAGGGGGCATGTGAATGGGAAAAACAAAATGAATCAGACATAACTTTACTATGTTCACATATGAATACACAACAAGTGTAACTCCACATCATGTACAACCACAAGAATGGGAAGTTACACTCCATGTTTGTCTGATATGTCAATATACATTTTACTGTCATGTATAACTGAAAATAACAAATAAAAAACTACACTGAGATTTCATCTCACTCTAGTCAGAAGGGCAATTATCAAGAATACAAGTAACAATAAATGTTGGTAAGGATGTTGGGGGAAAGGCACACTCATGCATTGCCGGTGGGACTGCAAATTGGTTTTACCACTATGGAACGCAGTATGGAGATTCCTCAGAAAACTTGGAATGGAACCACCATTTGACCCAGTTAGCCCACTCCTTGGCATAAACCCCAAAGACTTAAAATCAGCATACATTAGAGACAGGGCCACATCAATTTTTTAACAGCTCAATTCACAATAGCTAAGCAATGGAACCAACCTCGATGCCCTTCAACAGATTAAAGGATAAAGAAAATGTGGTATATTTACACAATGGAATACTACTCAGCCATAAAGAAGAATGAAATTATGGCATTTGCCAGTTAATGGATGGAACTGGAGACTATCATGCTAAGTGAGCCAATCCAAAAAAACCAAAGGTCAAATGTTCTTCCTGATATTCGAATGCTAACTCACATTAAGGGAGAGTGGGTAGGGAAGTATAGAAGTACTTTGGATTAGACAAAGGGGAATGAAGGGAAGGGAAGGGAATAGAAAAGACAGTAGAATGAAGGGAACATTACTTTCCTATGTGCAAAAAATACATGACCAATGTAATTTCACATCACATACAACCAGAAGAATGGGAAGTTATGCTCCATATATTTATAACATGTATAAATATATTCTATTGTCATGTACAACTAATAAGGACAAAAAAAATAAAATTATACCCCCAGAAAAATAAACAACACAATGTTGATTGAATAAACCCTACCAAAAAAAGTATATACCAAATGGTTCCATATATGTACCTCTGGAAAATGCAATCTAACCATTAACAACATAAAGTGGATGCACAGTTGCTAGGATGGGAGGACAGAAGTGATTACAAGTGGCCACAAGGAAACTTTAGGGGTGATGTATGTAAATCTTCATTATCACCTGGAGGTGATGAATTCCTGGTGTTTACAAAGGTCAATATCTGCCAGATTTTACACTTTAAATATGTGCAGTTTATTGTATGTTCATTATACCCCAATAAAACCGTTTAGAAATATCTGACCTGATCCACCCACCACCCAAAGCTCTTCTCATTTATTAGTGTTTTTGTATACTGAAATAACATGGAAAAACTCAAATGAGTAGTCTTCAATTAAAAAATACAAATTTTAGGGCTGGGAATATAGCTCAGTTGGTAGAGTGTTTGCCTTGCAAGCACAGGGCTCTGAGTTCTAATCCCCAGCACCGCAAAAAAAAAAAAATACAAATTTTAAAAAGCAAACCAAAAAACAAAATGAAAACCCCAGAATGAGAAAAAGAATGTGGTCAGACACAGGCAATTCACACCCCTTTCATACCCTGGTCCAAGACTGGGGAAGCGGGAACGCTCTGCTGGGCCCTCAGCAGCCTGGGCTGCTTCCCTGGGGCTTCAGAGAAGCACAGCTCCTTGTCCACAGTGTGGGCACTCTTAGGGGGTCTGTAACATTTCAACAACCCAGCTGCTGGGGGCGTGCAGACTCCAGTGTTGAGAGCTCTCATGACATTTTAATTGTTCCTTCTTTTATGTTGGAATTAGGCAAAATTCGAGAGCCCCTGGATCCAGGCTGATTGGATACATCAGCAATGGATACACACAACCACCTGAAGTCAAGTTCTCACAGCAGATGTGGAGCATGAGTGTCTCTCCATCCTAGCCAAGGAGGCAGGGAGGCGATGGAGGGAAACGGAGAAGGACGCTGGCTCCAGACACCTGGGCCTGGACACTGATGCTCTACTGCTGCTGTGGGGCTGGAGGAGAGTCCTCAACCTCTCTGTGCCTCATGTATAAAATGGGGATAGTCCCACCTGCAGGGCAGGGTGGTTGTTAAGAGCCAAAAGTGACACTGGTGATGAGTGATGAGTCAGTCCAGTTAAAGGCTTCCCACTGTCCCAATTGGTGCTGATGAACTAATTCATGAAAACACATTGTTTCCCAGTTTCCACTGAGAAAGCCAGAGAAACCTATGCTATGAAAAATGTCTGTCCTGCGGTCAAGGACACAAGGCAAAGCCTAGGCGTCCACAGAGGAAAAGAACTATAGTTGAGAGAAGAGTGGCTCTAACTCTGCCAGGTGCTAGGAAACCCTTGCCTCAAAGCCAGCTTCCAATTGAAGTCTTTCCACTCTCCGTCATTACAGCTGGGAATTTCCCAGAGCCCCGCCTTCACCCTTGACTGTCTAAACCTGCTAAGTATTCTAATGCTTCCTCTGACCCTTCTTTTAATTAGTTCAATGAATTTAGCTCCTTTCCAACTGAAGAAATGATGACCATGTAGGTGAGAAAAGGGTTGCAAGGCTACCATGTTCGTATAGTATAAGCAACTGCTATGGTTTGAGTGTCTGTCCCCTCCAAAACTCATGCTGGGATTTATTTGCCATGGTAAGATGGTTAAGCTGCGGAGCCTTGAAGAGGTAGGTAGTTCATGGAAGCACTCTCATGAGTGGATTAAGGCTATTCTTGCAGAAGTGGACTGCTACGGAGTCCAGACCCCCTTGTTTTTCTCTCCAAGGCACTCACCTGCCCGTCCATTGTGTTATGACCCAGCACAAGACCCTCAGCAGACACCAGCACCAATGCTCTTGGACTTCTTTACCTCCAGAACTGTAAAAAATAAATCTCTGTTGGACAAATTACCCACCCTAGGGTATTTTATTGTAGCAGCACAAAATAGACTTCCAGAAACCAAAAGAAATCAAGGTTATAATTAGAGGTAGAACCCCAAAGTTCGCACTTATTTGCTAGTGCCCTTGGCTGTCATGTCTTCTCTCTGAGCCTCCATTTCCTCATCTATGAATGGGACTTTTATACTTTTTTTTTCCCTAGTGCTGGTATTTATTGCCTACCATTGCAGAAGGGCTGTCTTTCTAGTCACACCAAACCTTTGGTTGCATGGATTTTGTTTATTTTTTTTAATACTTTAGGGTTCTGATTTGTGGGAACAGACCTTGTAAATACCCACTATTCACATTTGTGGCAGGAGAATGTTGAAACCAGAGGCCCCCTCCCAAAGGAGCCCTAGAAACAGGGAGGTGGCAAAGCCAACTCAGCTCTGATTGTGACCCAGGAAATGACCACCCAGAGTAAGTTAGTCTGCAGCGGAAACTGGGGTCCACAGGACTGGGGATGGTGGGAAAGCTGGCTGACTCAACTTGTGGCACAATGACACACGAAGGAGATTATTTTGTGCTATTTATTGCCAAAAATTAAAACTTTTAAAAAGACAACTACTATTAATCAATTAATATCCCTTCCTTTCTACACTGATCTCTGGTTTTCTCCAGGCTGCCTAATTAACTGCTTTGGTTAGGCTTCTACCTGAAGACAGTGCCAAAGGGCCAGAGCCTTCATTTAAGGAGAAATGAAACGTGGGAGGGGCCTATGCTTCTGCTGTCCCTCTGACCAAGCAAAATGATCAGGCTATTGGCAGCGAAGGCATTCAAAAAGCATGTTTATTTGTGGGGGGAGGGGACAGCCAGAGTCTATCCTAAAGGATTACTTCTCAAATTAGGGACACCCAGCAATTTGAAGTGCCAGTAGCCTGGCCCTAGGGAAAGAACCAGGAGGATTTATCAGTTGCCTGAATAAAGGTTCTAGCACCTAACTCTAAAAACCTAAGATACAGCTGTGAAAGCTTCCTTCTTTTTGGACAAAAAGGGTGTAAAAGAACTGAAATTACCAGGAGGAGTACACCTCAGTGGTTCTGAGAAGGGAAGCAGTATGGCCCCCTGCCGGTGTGCTAGGAAATGGGATGGAAGGAATGTTCTGGGTCTGGGGAACACTACTGGCAATTAACAAATAGGGCCACGGATGCTCAAGGTCTAGTAAAAACTGTCCTACCCTAAATTCCAGTGGCATCCCTGGTTATTGTATCTGCAACTCCCTCTAGCCAGGAATGATAAGTTTGAACAGCCGTCCAGAGCCCCAAAAATAGAAGGTCTCAAAGATCTGAAACCCAGCTACGGTCTCAAATCCCCACTTTTGCTGAAACAGGCGAGCTGAAGCTAGTTTGTGGTTAGCACATCGCTTTGGATCTGGTTGCTTAACTGAGTCTGTAAATCACTCAGCTTCTTTTTTAAGCCAGAGAGGGCTGAGAGGACAGTGGTTTCAGGGCACAGAGAACCACAGGACTCCATGTTGTAGTAAAACCTTTCTGACTTGCTACTGGAGTCAGAGAGAGCCTATAACTCATCCTCCTCCAGCTCTGAATATTCACTCTGGCCATTCCTTAGGCTTGGAGTACTCTGTGCCTCAGGGCATTGTCTGGGTGGTATTCAAAAGCCATCCTGCAGTGGGATTCCACTGGGCATGTTCCTTGCCAAAGCCCTTTTTGGCACAGGCTCGAGGTCTCAGCTCCTGGCCCTTTCTCAGGTTGATGATTAGGATGTCATCCTGCTCCACGTAGTCATTGGGGTCATTATCTCAGTTCCGGGATGTCAGTGGAATGACCCGGGGACTGTTGGAGATGAGGTCCCGAGAGGTGACGTGCATTGTCTTGTCTTCATTGCACCACACTTCAAGGGTGAACTCCATGGAGCAGTCGTGGCAGAACTCTTCACATGTGCTGTCCTGGGAGTACTGCAGCTTGTCCATGATGTCATCACTAGTGAGGGGAATTAGTCCAAGCCTATGAGCAACAAACTCATGAAGGACTGAAAAATTGGCATCAATCTGAACCCAGTCCATAGCTAAAGAATATCACAGGAGTGGGAACATATCTTTGAGCTGAATATTTCTGTGAGAAGCCAACCTATTATAGGGACCTTGGCGATGACGACCCTCCGAATAGAATTGGCCACTGCCAGATCCGTATTCTCAATGATGAATTTAACATTCTCGGTGGTGAGCTCCGTGATCTGCACCGTGGGCTGGTTGGCAGCCGGCCCCTGCGTTGGGGGCTGGGGAGGCAGCTCAGTGATAGAGTGCTTGCCTAGCACGCACAAGGCCCTGGATTCTATCCACAGCAGTGGGGAGGGAAAAAAAAACAGTATATATTCATACTTTTTTTTGAATACTCTCAACCTAAGTCATGGGGAAAAAAATGTATTGGTTGAATCAGTCTTAGTACTTGGGGGCCTCACACATCAGTATCGGATGGGGAACATTTTGCCTTGTATTCTCACTTCCTGGGTCTCCGACTTCCCCTTTGGGAAGTGGCCTGAGTTCTCTTGGAAGTTAGGCTAAGGCTACCTCTTTTTCTCCTTAGGCCTCCACCCAATTTTATCCTATGAAATCCCCACTAGGGTACATGCACATTCCTTAGCCAGCTGGGACTGCTATAACGGATTACCATAGATTGGCTGCCTTAAACAATAAACGTTTATTTCTCGCCGTTTGGAAGACTGGGAGGTCCAAGATTAAGTACCAGCTTATCTGATGTTTGGTGAAAACAATCTTCCTGGTTTGTAGACATCCATTTTCCATTGTATCCTTACATGGCAGGGGATAAAGGAAAGGAAGGAGAAAGGTAGAGAAACTGAGAAATTTCTCTTCCTATATAAGCACTAATCCCATTCATAAGGGCTCTGCCATCAAGACTTGATTATCATCTGCTATGGTTGAAATGAGCATCACACAATGTCTATGTGTTAAAGGTTTGGTCCCCAGGATGGCTCTACTGGGAAGTGGGGGACCTTTGAGAGGTGGGGCCTAGTGGGATGTCCTTGGGTCCTACAGGGTTTACCCTAAAAGTGAATCATGGAGCCCCAGTCTCTTCATCTTCCTGTCTCCTCTCTTTGCTTCCTAGCTAATGAGGTGAGCATTTTGCTCTACCACATTCTTTCACCATGATGTGCTGCCTTTCCAGAGGCCCAAAGTAATGGGGCCACTTGAACATGAACCATAACCTTCAAAATCAGATCCAAAAGAAATATTTTCCTGCCAAGCCTCATAGTACATATCTATAATCTCAGCTACTCAAGGGACTCAAACAGGAAGATCACAAGTTGGGGGTTAGCCTGGGAAACTTAGTGAGATTCTGTCTCAAAACAAAAAGGGCTGGGGTGTGGCTCAATGGTAAAGTGCTTGCCTAGCATGCATGAAGGCCCTGGGTTCAATTTTGAGTCAAAAAAATCTTTTCTGTTTATAAGTTAATTATCTCAGCTATTTTATTATAGTAATGCTAAGCTGACTAATATCTCTCTCCAAGGTCCCAACTCCTAATATCATCATATTGGAGGTTAGGATATCAACATATGAATTTTGGAGGACCACAGACATTCAGTCCCTAACCCACATAATCCCTGAAGAAAAGACAGTGAAGGGACTGAATAGCATCGCACTGGAGAAACATGACCCTGTCATATCTTCAAACCTACTCATAGGCTTTGTGAGGGTACATGATTTTGATGAGAATTTGTGTTCTTTTGATGAACTAAAGGTTTCATTAAATTTTTTACTATACTGGTCTAATTCCTAGGTCTTTGATCCATTTTGAGTTAATTTTTGTGCAGGGTAAGAGAAAAGGGTCTGGTTTCATTTTTCTACATATGGATAACCTGTTTTCCCAGCACCACTCGTTTAAAAGACTGTCTTTTCTCCAATGTGTTTTTGGCACCTTTGTCAAAAATCAGATGACGTAGTGGGTTTGTCTCTATGTCTTCTATTTTGTATCATTGATCTGTGTGTTTTTATGCCAGCACCATGCAGTTTTTGTTACGATAGCTCTGTAGTTTAATCTGAAGTCAGGTATTATGCCTCCAGCATTGCTTTTTTTGGCTTAGAATTGCTTTGAACATTCTGGGTCTTTTATTTTTCCAAATGAATTTTAGGACTGCTTTTTCTAGTTCTATGAAGTATGTCACTGGTATTTTGATGGGTATTGCATTGAATCTGTATATTGCTTTTGGTGATATGGCCAATTTAACAGTATTAATTCTTCCTATCTGTGAACATGGAAGGTCTTTCCGTCTTCTAAGGAAAGAATTTCTTTCAATTTCTTTCTTCAATGTTTTCATTGTAGAGGTCTATCACCCCCTTGGTTAGATTTATTCCTAGTTTTTTATTAATTTTTTGATTCGTTCTAATTATGTATGACAGTAGAATGCATTTATACATTTTGATAGATCATACATAAATGGAGTGTAATCTCTCATTTTTCTGATTGTACATATTGCAGGATAACATCAGTCATGCAGTTATACATGTGAATGAGGTAATAATGTCTGCTTCATTCTACTGTCATTCCTTCCCCCATAGCCCTTCCCTTTCTTCGCTCCCCTGCACCTAATATAAAGTAACTCTGTTTTTCCCTATTCCAACCACTGCCTTATTGTGACTTAGCATCCTCATATCAGAGAAAACATTCGGTCTTTGGTGTTTTGGGTTTGGTTTTTTTTTTTTTTTTTTTTTTTTTTTTTTTTTTTTTTGCTTAGCATGACATTCTCTAACTCCAGTCATTTACCAGCAAATGCCAGAATTTCATTTTTCTTTAAAGTTGGGTAATATTCCATCGTACATACATAACACATTTTCTTTATCTATTCATCTGTTGAAGGGCATCTAGGTAGGTTCCATAGTTTAGCTATTGTGAATTGAGCTGCTATAAACACTGATGTGGCTATGTCACCGTAGTATGTTGATTTTAAGTCCTTTGGGTATAAACCAGATAGTAGGATAACTGAGTCAAATGGTGGCTTCATTCCAAGTTTTCTGATTATTCCTAGTTTGTTTTTGTTTTTGTTTTTTTGTTTTTGGTTTTTTGAGGCTATTGTGAATGGAATTGTTTTCCTTATTTCTTTCTCAGCAGATTCATTGTTGGTACATAAGAAAGCTATTGATTTTTGTATTGATTTTGTAGCCTGCTACTTTGCCAAATTTTTTATAGGCTCTAGTAGTCTGGTGTACTTTATTGCAAGAAATTCATTTACTCAGTTGAGGCAGATGACAAGTTCAGAGGTCATAGGGCAGCACATCAGGAAGAGCAGGCTGAAAGATAAGGTATATAGGTGGATATTATTCATCAGGGGAGCCTCGATCGGTTCTGCCTCTATGAACTTTTAACTGATTGAATCAGGCCCATTCAAATTATCTATGATTAACTCCCATACTTAGTTCAGCTTGAGTTTTTGGACTTTAATCACATCTACAAAACACCTAGATTAATTAGTGTTTACTTGAATAGCAGGGACTTATAGCCTAGCCAAGTAGACCTATCAAAAAACCATCACAGTTCCCAACTTTCTTTTTGTTAAAATTTCCTTAGTGTGGTGACATTAAGACTCTTTGGCACCCCCCCC
>JAJEJO010024419.1:195-39043 GCA_020662805.1 Glaucomys volans | reverse complement strand
GGGGGGTAAAATTAATAACAGAATGTGTGACAGATACCATTGCCCTGTGTACATGCATGAATGCACAGATGGTGTGACTCTACCTTGTGTACAAACAGTGAAACAATAGCTGTACTCCATTTGTGTTCAATGAATCAATAAGTAAATAAAAGAATAAATAAAAAGAAAAAAAAAAGAATACAGGCAACAGGTGTTGGTGAGGATGTGGGGAAAAGGTACACTCATACATTGCTGGTGGGAGTGCAAGTTGGTGTAGCCACTCTGGAAAGCTGTGTGGAGATTCCTTAGAAAACTTGGAATGGATCCACCATTTGACCCTGCTATCCCACTCCTTGGCCTATACCCAAAGGACTTAAAATCAGATTACTCCAGTGATGCAGCCACATCAATGTTCATAGCTGCTCAATTCACAATAGCGAGATTGTGGAACCAACCTAGACGTCCTTCAATAGATGAATGGCTAAAGAAACTGTGGTATATATACACAATGGAATATTACTCAGCCATAAAGAAGAATCAAATTATGGCATTTGTAGGTAAATGGATGATGTTGGAGACTGTTATGCTAAGTGAGATCAGCCAATCCCCAAAATCCAAAGGCCGAATGGTCTCTCTGATAAGTGAATGATGATGCATAATGCGAGGGGGAAGGGTGGCAAGAATGGAGGAAGGATAGATAGCATAGAGGGTAGGGAGGGGTGGGGTTGGGGTGGGGGGTATGAATAATAACAGAATGTGTGACAGACATCATTGCCCTGTGTACATGTATGATGCACAGATGGTGTGCCTGTACTTTGTGTACAACCAGAGAAACAATAGCTGTACTCCATTTGTGTTCAATGAATCAATAAATAAATTAAATAAATTAAATAAATGTAACTATATGTATTTATGCACACACAAAGAGACATACATACACGCACATAGATATATGTACCTAAAATGCAGAGATTAAATCAGTAAGTTGTATATTACCATGTTAACTAATTCATGGCTGAAATTTTTGCATGAAGCCTATAAGACCAATGTTTGCATCTGTTCTATGAATGTATGTTTGTATATAAGTATGTTATAAATACATGACATTTCTCTACTTCTGGATGATATTACCAAATTAATTTATCAAATCCCTTAATGCAGGTCTATTTAAATGCCTCTCCTAAAACTCCCCAAAATATAGAAACTAACCCAAATGTTTTTCGAGTTCACGTCTTGAGTAAATCTTTGGCAATTATGACTACTTTAACACTATTGGTTTAATAAAAATAGCTGTGCTTTCTGAATTAGCATGATTAATTATAATATAAATACAGATTTTATTATAACTGGTTTTGCTATTTAAAGTTAACAGGTCAAACCACAAGAACAGCATCCTAATTAGAATAAGTAATACTCCATGTATGTATAATATGTCAAAATACACTTTACTATCATGTATATCTAAAAGGAAAAAATAAAAAAACTGTTCAAAAAGTTAATAGGTCAATAGTTAACAGGGAAATAACTTGAGACAATGGCTAAATTGGTATGATTTGCCTGCTTAAAAATCGGTTTCCAAAATCTTTTAGGTAACTTGTACCCTATGTTAAGTTAAATAATAGAAATTTGTTAAATATATGTCATTCCTGGGCCTGGGCTGTAGCTCAGTGGCAAGGTGCTTGCCTAGTGTATATAAGGCACTGGGTTCAATCTTTAGCACTGCATAAAAGTAAACAAATAAAATAAAGGCATTCTGTCCATACACAGCTACAATTTTTTTAAAGTATATGTCATTACTAAGGAAAATATATTACTGAAACATTCATTACTAAGCATAAATTTATGTTTATGTACTTTTGGCTTATTTTTATATGATATAGAATGGCTATATATCTTTCTGTCTGTTAACAAACATGTTCTCTTTACCATATCAAAGAATCGTACTATAAAGAAACATATTTGTCTAAAATTGTGAGATGGTATATTCAGAAACTTGATGGTTGGGTACAGAATTCTGGCATGTGAGAGACAATTTACAATTGTCTACCTTTCAATTTTCAAATTGAAATTTTGTACAAATCATTAGAAATCATAATTAAGATATGTATGTAAACCTACTAGAAACTATAAGATCAAGGAGAAACTATAGTGTATGAAAAGCATGTACAGAAAGTAATATGAAATTTTGTTAAGGGAACAAGAGAATAACTTGTTCCTGTAATAGAAAGACTGTTCCAGAATGAAAAGAAAAAAATGTTAGGACAAAACCTGAATGGGGGGCTGGGGTTTTAGCTCAGTGGTGGCGCACTTGCCTAGCATGTGGGAGGCACTGGGTTCAATCCTCAGCACCACATAAAAATAAATAAATAAAATAAAGCTATATTAAAAACCCTGGGTGAATATTTTTTAGCAATTGTGGAAAGTTTGGGAAAAGGAATCTTGGAAAGGAATTTTGCATATAGTCAAGTGGACTAAGATTTTAATGGATTTATTTAAAAGTTTATTAGAAAACTGAACTTCAATGTGAAAGCATACTGATGCAAAACTAGAATGACAAAGTTTTCTTGGATTACTGGACTATTCTTTTATTGTTGTTTGTTTCTTGGGTTTTTGTTTGTTTGTTTGTTTGTTTAAGATAGTCTTGCTATGTAGCCCAGGCTCATCTTGAACTCAGGAACACAATTGATCTTCCCAACTCAGCCTCCCAATTAGTTGGGATTATAGGCCTTTGCCATCATACCGAGCTTTATAGGCCCATTCATTTTATTCCAGAGTAATTTTCTTTTACTTGTTCTTTTTTAGATATACATGACAGTAGAATGTATTTTGACACATTATACATTCATGGAGTATAACTTCCCAGTCTTGTGGTTGTATACGATGTGGAGTTACACTTGTCATGTATTCATATATAAGGTGAGTAATGAAGGTCACTCTGAGGTCAGTGGAAACCCCAGAATCTCAAGACATACTGAAAAGCATGAGAAAAGAAGAATTCATCCAAATCTATAGGTACAAAATATGGCAGCAAATGTGTGGCTTGGCTTCCTGCCTTAAGAGATATTTATAAGTCTACTCTGAGAATTCTTATGAAAACATCCAGGAAAGCAAGTTCAAAAAGACTATGAGTCAATTAACATTCTTCCAGTACTTACATAAATAATGAGGCTGAATCTAATGAGACCAGTAATATTACTTTGGTTATTTTTCATCAGAAATGGGGATAGTTGTAGAGAGAAATGTTATTTCAGTAGAGACTAGCACACCCTTGCGCCATGTGGGTTATCCTATTCTAGCCTTTTTCATTGTCTCTGATGTTTTGTTTTCTGCCTATCAACTGGATTGAATCCTGAGTTCTTCTAGTTTCTTCCAACATCTGGCTATAGTCCACCAAACTAATGTTTCCAGTGTTTTTTCCACCCTCCTGTGTGGGCATCACTAAGAACTAAAATTACCCTTTCCCTAGAGACCCCTGCAAGTTAAACTGGATTATGTGATATAAACTTCAAGGAAATCACCTTTGTGCCTGCTGCTGTGTGAGTCACAAAAACAAAGTACACTGAAACATCTGAAATGATTCTCACAAACATTCAAACTGTAAAACAGGATATTTTATCGGTTGCCATTGCCATCCTTATGACACCATCTAAAGATGCTAGGAGCTCAAGTCCAGAATTTTTTTTGACTGGCTACCTGACTGCTAATACCATCCAGCAATTATCTTCTACTACTACTAAGTCCCAGGCTGTACAGTTGTTATTAAACAAAACACAAACATACGAAATTATTTATATTATTCAGAGAAAAGAAAAATGTCTCCTATTCCCTTGAACAAGAGGGGAACTGACAAAGATTCTGGGTTTTATTTTCTTTTTTTTTTGACAAAACTCTACTCAGGCACCTCTAAACTCTCTCCTGTAGTTGGTTGCCTTGACAATGGGGCATCTATGTCCATCCTTGCATTATACAATTTTAGCAAGAATCTTACTAATTCAGTTTAGTCAGAATACCCCACCCTCCATATCTAATCAGGTTCATCATATTCACTTTCCTCCTAGTGATGTCTGATCACCATGATTTGCCTTCAACAAGAAATCTGTCAGGTTGGTTTAGTCAGAATTCCCCCTTATCCCTGATGTTTCCTTTTAGTAATTATCCATTCACGGACTGCCCACCATGCTCTTTCATAATAAACTTACACCTTTCCTTGTTGTATATGGAGTTGAGCTCAATCTCTTTCCACCCATTACAAAATACCATTGCAGAGGCTCCAACACCTATTCAATGGTTCTTAATAAAGTCTATTTGTCATTCTTTAACAAGTTTCCTGAATAATTTTTTCCTTAATTCTCTTTACCTAAATTCCATACCTCTTTCCACATTCTCAAAGAGTAGGCTTTTGTGGTGATAATTATTTATACTTAGATCATGTTATGCATGTCTGCTGGATCATACCATCATCTATAAAGTGTGCAGAGGGATGGGTGGAATTTAGGCAAATTTAAGATGGATACAATTCCTTAGCACTCATTTGGTTGACATGTGGCATGAATCTGGACTTGCCTAGAATTGCTCTGATTAAGAATATACAGCAGAATTGACACTATACCAGTTCCGCCTTAGTCTTAAAGAGAATTGTCAACTTCTGCTTTAAACTTTACGAGCCTTAAGATCCCATGTAAGATGTCTGACATACCTGATGGAAAGAACAGGCAGAGAGACCCTGAGATAGTAAGGAGAGGCAAAGGGAACACCTGATAAGCTGTTCCTTCCAAAGTGTCAGGTATGAGAATGAAATCATCTTATAACATTCCAACCGGATCAGTGACTTGTTGAGAAACACTGAGAACACTGTTCTACAGGCAATACCCAGTAGAATAGAAGAATTGCCCAGGCAACAAAATCATGAGATGTAATACAATTTTAGTGTTTTAAACCACTAAATTTTGGAGTCAGTTTGACAAAAAAAGAAAAACTAAAACAACAATATACTTCCCTTCCACTACCACCCCACAACTCATTCTTTTCAATGTCAAACTTTTAAAACTGTAGGTTACATTATCTTGTTCCATTTAACCACCTCTCCATCCATCTTCAATACACAGCAATCTCTCCTCTGCCTCTCCAATCCATGGATTTTTTTTCCTTTCCACAATCAGCAGTTATTTTCTTATTGCAACAGCTAAATGCCTCACTGTTGCCCTTCTTTTACTTGATCTCTCTGTGTTCCTGGGCACAACTGAAATTCCTTTCTTCATGAAATTTTCTCATTTCTGAACCACTGTGACAGCAGTACCTTCTTACCTCTAACTTCTTCTTCTAAGCCTCCTCTTTAGGTTCCTTTCCCTCTGCCTGCCTGGTAAATATTATGGTAGTCTGATATATGCATTCCATGGATTATACCCAAAGTTTCCAAAGTTTCAGTCATTGGATACTAATCACCATTTATGCTGATTTCTTCTTTTTTAAAATTTATTTATTTTGATTCATTGTACACAAATGGAATACAGCTGTTGTTTCTCTGGTTGTACACAAAGTAGAGTCACACCATCTGTGCATTCATACATGTACACAGGGTAATGATGTCTGTCTCAATCTGTTGTTATTATTACCCCCTCATCCAACCCCACCCCTCCCTTCCCTCTATGCTATCTAACCTTCCTCCATTCTTGCCTCCCTTCCACCCTGCATTCTGCATCATAATTCACTTATCAGAGAGATCATTCAGCCTTTGGATTTTTGGGATTGGCTAATCTCACTTAGCATAACAGTCTCCAATAACATCCATTTAGCTGCAAATGCGATAATTTTATTCTTCTTTATGGCTAAGTAATATTCCATTGTGTATATATATCGCAGTTTCTTTAGCCATTCATCTATTGAAGGGCATCTGGGTTGGTTCCACAGTCTAGCTATTGTGAATTGACCAACTATGAACATTGATGTGGCTGCATCACTGGAGTAATCTGATTTTAAGTCCTTTGGGTATAAGCCAAGGAGTGGGATAGCTGAGTCAAATGGTGGATCCATTCCAAGTTTTCTAAGGAATCTCCACACTGCTTTCCAGAGTGGCTGCACCAACTTGCACTCCCACCAACAATGTATGAGTGTACCCTTTTCCCCACATCCTCGCCAACACCTGTTGCTGCCTGCATTCTTAATAAAAGGCATTCTAATTGGGGTAAGATGAATCTTAAGGTGGTTTTGATTTGCATTTCTCTTATAACAAGGGATGTTGAACATTTTTTCATAAATCTGTTGATTGCTCATAGATCTTCTTCTGTAAAGTGTCTGTTCATTTCCTTGGCCCATTTATTGATTGGGTTATTAGTGTTCTAGACCATATGTTATGCCACAAAGCTACTCTTAGCAAATACAAAAAGATAAAGATACTACCCTGTATTCTATCAGACCATAATGGAATGAAATTAGAAATTAATGATAAAATAAAAAACAGAAACTACTCCAACACCTGGAGATTAAATAATATGCTGTTGAATGATGCTTGGATAACAGAAGACATCAGGGGGAAATAAAAAAATTCTTAGAGATCAATGAGAACAATGATACAACATATCAAAATCTCTGGGATACTATGAAAGCAGTGCTAAGAGGAAAATTCATTGCATGGAGCGCATTCAATAAAAGAATGAAAAGTAAACAAATAAATGACCTCACATTACAACTTAAAGCCCTATAAAATGAACAGTGCATCACCAAAAGTAGTAGAAGACAAGAAATAATTAAAATCAGAGCAGAAATCAATGAAATTGAAACAAAAGAAACAATTAAAAAAATTAACAAAACAAAAAGTTGGTTCTTTGAAAAAATAAACAAAATTGACAAACCCTTAGCCACACTAATGAAGAGAAGGAGAGAGAAAATTCAAATTACTAAAATTTGTGATGAAAAAGAAATATCACAACAGACTCTAATGACTTCTTCTTCATGTCCATCTCTAAATAAAAATTGTAAACTGAGTCAAAGACTGTGTACAGCCCAGGGCGTGAAAAATCAATCAGAAATTGGGAAATCTCTCTTTCTCTCTCCCTCCCTCTCCCTTCCCTTCTCTCTCTCTCTCTCTCTCTCTCTCTCTCTCTCTCTCTCTCTCTCTCTCTCCCTCTCCCTCTCTTTCTCCCCAGTACTACATGAATCTACGAATTTGCTCTGGAAATGGCCAGATATTATGAACTCCATATTTACAAATGTTTGTGTAAGTTTTCTACCTGATGAGAGATCCCAAGTTGAGAGATCCCAAGTTACCGATTAGGAGTTAATATCAAATAGTGTTTCTGAAGATGTCCAGAATTGCAATGTATAAGACACAGAACAGAGAAAATGATAAGGCCTTTTGGATAAGTAAGAAAGGTAAAAATTCATTTCCCATAATAAATCAGGAGATGTGTCTAAATTGATAATAAGCCATTTAAGGTTAATAGTCAAATATAGGAGAAGAAAAAATAAAGTTTAGGATGAAGGATATCAGGAAAAGGAAGAATGGCACAGAAAATTGCTACTTTTAAGGTATTTTAAACTTTGTAATAATATTTTACTTTAGAACTTACACACCTTTATTAACTTGTTAAAATAAACATCTTGCCTAAAGATACAATATAAAATAATTTGTAAAAATTAAGCCAAGCATAGTGGTGCCTACCTGTAATTCCATCTACTTGGGAGTCTGAGGCAGGAGGATTTCATGAAATCAAGGCCAGCCTGGGCAACACTGTGAGACCTCCATCTAAAAAAGATTATTAGTAAGAATTAGCACAACTTCTAATTTGTCTCTATCAAGTGATACAATTTGAAGCAATCTTCAATTTTCAGGATAACTAATATTTTAGGTCTTATACAATTTTCTATTCAAATGTTTGACCAAATTTGACAGTAACTCAGGTACAAAGTGTCCTCACAAAAAAGAAAAAAATATTATTTCATTATTAAAGTGATTACTTTTATTTTCCAGACCTTAGGATGTGGAACTTGGAGAACATCAGGTTCAACAAAATTGGAGGAAAATATTTCAAATATGTCTAACACAGAGTTTAGTATACCTCTGATTTTTATTTTCTTTTTGAAGATAGATTGTGTTTCTACAGCTGCCATTTATGCTTTCCATATATGGAGTTTTAAACTAATGCCATTCCAGGGTCACATTCCAGACTACTAAATCAGAATCTCTGGGTGTGGGGCCCAGACATCTCTCATTGCTCTAATGCACCATGGGAGATTATGATGCACAGCTGAGATTAAAAACCAAAAGTATACACTGTATTTAGGCTGTCTTAATTTTGTTGATGCAATCTGATATTATGTCCCCATTTGTTATCATTGAAACATATTTCAATTATCTTCACATTTATTTTATCAAAATTTCTCATTCAAAGTTTATTTTTCTATTTAAAGAGCATTTTAAAATAAAATCCACCATTATTGAAATGTATAAATCATCTTAAAATGGTTTCATTGCTTGCTGCAAATATTTTTATCTCACAGCTCCCCCTTGCTAACTTGATAGGAGGGTTAAGAGAGGAAGGAAAAGAGCCTCACAGGTGGAAAGGGCTTTGGAATTCTGTTGTCTTAGTGACGGCTCTGCTTCTCAGCCTCACTGGGTCACTTATCTTAGGCAGGAGCCCCCGTGATTGAAGACCAGAGACAGATGGGGAAATAATATCCACTTCTCTTTGTAGTTCTGTGTCCAGAGGTTGGAACTAAGAGCTAATGATGGTTTCCAGGGAAACTAAAGTTGAGTCTTCAAAGTCATGAGGAGAAAATATTAAATATAATACAAAATGGAAGATGGTTTATAGTAATCCATCCACATACATTGAGGTGAGACTTATATGTGTTCATTCCAAAGATTCTTGTACATGCACATACATGTGTATACACAAGCAATGCTTCTGGCACTCACAATGACAGAAATTGATCAAAGAAAATGTACAGGAAAAGGGTGGGGCAAATAATGAGACAGGAAAAGTAGGTAACCCAGACAATGAATGGGAAGAACTATTTTAAAAAACCATTACCGCATCTTTCCATTCAAGACTTACTTTGACATTGAGTTCTATTTTAACCCATATTTCTAATATGTTTAATTATCTGGGTAACCTGCTTTATCTGAAAGAAAATACAGTTTTCTTTTCCTTTTTTAAAAATAACTATGATAGGATATCTCTGAACCTCAGGATCCTGTGATGTTTTGTGATAGCTCTGGTGTTTATGAGATACTAAAATGACACCTCCTGCACAGGAGTTTCAGTCAGACCAGTTGATCTTCCTTTATGCAAGCCTATAAAGAAGAACAGAAGCAAGAGCTTCTGTATCCAGACTTCCTTGACTATGGTGCCTTTTGCTGTTTGTAAACTACAACTTTCTTATACTAAATGCTGAGGGTGGGAGACAGAAGAAAATCTTTAGCCTCCTAATTTGTACTAATACAAATCTTGCAATAGATAAGAATACACAGAGACAAACCCACAAAGATAAAGTCATCAGATCGTTGACAAATGCACAAAAAACAAACATTGGAGAAAATACAGTCTTTTAAACAAATAGTTCTGGGATAACTGGATCTCCATATATGGAAGAATGAAACTAGATCCATATCTCTCGCCCTGTACATAAGTCAACCTAACATGGATCAAAGACCTAGGAATTAGACTGGAACCTTTGCAACTACAAGAAAAAAATGTAGGGTTAACACTGATTGAGTTAAGGCTCTCATAATCCAACCATTTAACCTCCAAACTTTCTTGCATTGTCTCAACACAAGTTTTTGTGGGACACCTAATATCTGAATCATAACAGTTAATTTGCCTATTTATTGGCTGGGTTATAATTTTGGTGTCTTTATATTTCCTTGGTATTAATACTCTGTTAAAAGAATAACTAGCAAAGATTTTCTGCCTTTCTATATGTTCTCTCTTCATGTTCTTAATTGTTTCCTTTGCTGTGTAGAAACTTTTATTTTGATGAAATCCCATTTATTAATTATTGGTATTATTTCCTGAGCTTAGGGAGTCATTACTGAGGAAGCCATTGCTTGCACTTATATGTTTGAGGGGTCCTGCAAGAGGTATCCTCTCAATCCCAACTTCCCTAGTGAGAGAGAAAAAGATATGGGGAGTATATCAGCAGCCTTCACCCCTGAAGATCCCAGTAATGCTTCCCGCCACTGTGAACATCCACTGTGCAGCCACTAAGGAACTCTACAATTTTCATCAACATGAAACTCATCTGACATCTCTGCACAGCTGTGCCCTCCCTGATGCTAGAAACGCTGCATACTTTCCCCTAGCACACCTCTCACACATCCACAATAGCTAGATAGTGGAAGATATTTGCACATAAATTAGGCCATAAACTCTGGAAGAGATGACTGCTCTACTAATGTATAGATATCAATGAAAAAAACATGAAAAAAAAAGCAAGAACACAAAATACAACTGAAAGAACATTCTAATTTCTCAGTAGCTGACCTTGAGGCAATGGAGATAATCAAACTGCAAAACAAAAAAATTTCAAAACAATTGTTTTAAGAAAATAAGGAGAAATGAAAATCAAAACCACCCTAAGATTTCATCTCACCCCAATTAGAATGGCTATTATCAAGAATACAAGCAACAATAGCTGTTGGTGTGAATGGAAAAAAGTGGGGAAAAAGGTACATTTGTACATTGCTGGTGGGATTGCAAATTGGTACAACCACTCTGGAAAGCAGTATGGAGATTCCTTAGAAAACTTGGAATGGAACCACCATTTGACCTAGCTATCCCACTCCTTGGCCTATACCCAAAGGATTTAAAATCAGTCTACTACAGTGATGCAGTCACATCAATGCTTATAGCAGTTCAATTCACAACAGCTAGATAGTGGAACCAACCTAGATGCCCTTCAATAGATGAATGGATAAAGAAACTGTGGTACATATACACAATGAAATATTACTCAGCCATAAAGAAGAATGAAATTATGGTATTTGCAGGTAAGTGGATGCAGTTGGAGAATATCATGCTGAGATAAGTCAATACCAAACAACCAAAGACTGAATATTTTCTCTGATAAATGGATGCTGATACATAATGGGAGGGGGTAAGGGGGCAAGGGAAGAATGGAGGAAGGATGGATTGTATAGAGGGAAATGAGGGGTGGGGAGGGGGCTGTGGGAAGGAAAGATGTGGAATGAAACAAACATCATTACCCTATGTACATGTATGATTACACAAATGGTGTGACTCTACATTGTGTATAACCAGAGAAATGAAAATTTGTACTCCATTTGTGTATAATAAATCAAAATGCATTCTGCTGTCATGTATAACTAAATAGAACAAAGAATAAATAATAAAAATAAAAACAAAGAAAAAGAAAATAAGGAACCTGGGAATATAGATCAGTTGTAGAATGCTTGCCTAGCATGTATGAGGTCTTTGGTTTGATCCTCAGAACCATAAGGAAGGAGGGAAGCAAGCTCACTTAGTAAACTTAGAAAAAAACAAAAGGTCATAAAGGACTACTATGAACAACTATATGCCAAGAAATTAAATAACCTAGAAGAAATTAATAAATTCCAAGACACATATAGCCTACCAAGACTAAATCATAAAATGATAAAAAAAATCTGAACAGACAAATGATGACTAAAGAGATTGGAAAAATAATTAAAATTTTCTCATTAAAGAAAAGCCCAGGAATTCTACCAAACATTTAAAATGAGCTAATATCAATCCTATTAAAGGAGAAGAAACATTTCCAAACTCATTTTATAAGGACGGTATTACTCTGATACCAAAGCCAAATAGGGACACTACAAAGGAAAAGAAAAAACATTTTTTATATATTTGTTGGCCATTTGTATTTATTCTTTTGAAAAGTACCTGTTTAGATTTTTTTTGCCCATTTATTAATTGGGTTACTGGTTTTCTCAGTGTTATGTTTTTTGAGTTCTTATATATTCTAGATTCCCTATCAGAAGAAGATACAAAGATATTCTCCCATTCTCTAGTCTGTCTCTTCATACTCTTAATTGATTCCTTTGCTGTGCAGAAGCTTTTTACTTTGAGACCATCCCACTTATTGATATTTTATTTTACTTCTGGCAATTTAGGAGGCTTGCTAAGGAAGTCAGGGCCTACACAAGTATGTTAGAGTGTTGACCCTATGTTTTCTTCTAGCAGTTGTAAAGTTTCTGGTATTGTATCCACTTTAAGTTGACTTTTGTGCAAGATGAAAGATGCAGATTCAGTTTCGTTATTCTACATATGGATATTCAGTTTTCCCAGCATCATTTGTTAAAAAGGCTATCTTTTTTCCATCATATATTTTTGGCAACTTTGTTGAGTATCAGATGACTGTATCTATGTGATTTTGTCTCTATGTATTCTATTCTATTATGTTGGACTTCAAGTCTATTTTGATGCGAATCCTGTGTTGTTTTTTTATTTGAGCTCTGTAGTATAATTGGAGATCAGGTATGGTGATGCCTTCAGTATAGCTCTCCTTAATTGGGATTGTTTTGGCTATTCTGGGTCTCTTATTCTTCCAAATGAATTTTAGGACATTTTTTCCTAGTTCTGTGAATAATGTCATTGGTATTTTGATAGGGAGTGCACTGAATCTGCATAATGCTTTTGGTAGGTAGCATGACCATTTTGACAATATTAATTCTGCCTATCCATGAATGTGAGAGAGTTTTCCATCTTCTAAAGTATTCTTCAGTTTCCTTCTTCAGCTTACTATAGTAGTATAGGCACATTGATGTTTATAGCAATGCAATTCACTATAGCCAACTCTTGGAAAGAGTCCAGGTGCCTGTCAACAGATGAATCAAACTGATATTGTTATGTGATGCATGACTATATGTGAGGTTAACTGCTCTTTACCCACCAATTACATACTCATTTTTCATTCAGCTCTCCTATTACTAAATAGAAGAGAAATATTATTGAATGCCTACAGGATTCATCAGAAAATCTGATTAAAATTTGGGACATTGGTATAGAATAATAGTTTGCTAGGGCTGTTGTGACAAAATACCACAGAATGGTTATAAAGAGAACACATAAATGGTGGTGGTCCTATATGATTATATCAACTAGTAAGTGTTGTAGCCATCTCAGTTTGTGTAAGTACATCCTATGATGGTCACACAATAAAGAAAATACAAAATTTTCTAAGGTTATCACTCCAGACTGTCCTACAAGATCAAAGTGGAAGAACTTGAGAGGCAGGCATGATAACATATAATAAGAGCACAGACTTCAAACGCAGGAAGACCTGGGTTTGTTGTCCCTTCTCACCTTCAGGTTCATCATCTGTAAAGTTAGGAAAATATCTACATCAGAGTGATTGTGCACAGGGTTATAGGAGGTATTGCATGGAAGGTGGGCCTAACCCAGTTTCCCTATCAGAATTTCCTCCAAATTGTGAAGAGCAGCTAAAATTGTTGGAATTGCCAATAACATTTCCATTTACCCTGACATCCATAAGCAATTAGCCTCAAAGAATCAAGAAATGCCCTTTGAAACCTTCAACATGGGTAAGATACCCAACTTATTACATGTTTGTAATTCTCAGATGAAATAAACAATCCACAGCAGGCATGGTGGTGCATACTCGTAATACCAGCAACTTGGGAGGCAGAGGCAGGAGGATCACAAGTTCGAGGCCAGCCTCAAATACTTAGCAAGGCCCCAAGCAACTCAGCGAGACCCTGTCTCAAAATTTCAAAACAATAAAATAAAAGGCTGGGGATGTACTAAGCAACCCTGGGTTCAATCCTCAGAACCAAAAGAAGAAAAAAAAAAAAGAAAAACAAGAAAAAAAATAAACAATGCAAATTACAGCACACCTAGCAGTGCTCAATTCTTACCACTCTACCCACATCCTCTCTACATATATACACATACACATGCATACACACACAAAAAACACTACTCAAATAAAAAATTTTTGTTCACTAAGATTTTTGTTTCCAATCTTAGAAGAGAGTACAGACAGATGTAACACCCCCTTTTTCCTCCCCCTGTAAAACTTTAAAGGCTGACTCACTTTAACTTCTAAAGTCTCTGTGGAGATCACGTTATTAGAACACACTTGACATCAACATGAATTTTCTGAAATCATTTCAGAGTATACATGCAGAGGATGTTTTTTGTTAAAATCTAACAAGGGAGACTGCATCAGAAAGTGATTACCACAGAGTAGAATGCATTTTCCCATCAGACAAATCTTATGTCCAGTGGTCGACTATCTGTTTCAGTTTTCCATAATAAAAAAATTAACAGGTACTTTCAATACCTTTGAAAAATACAGATATATGTTTTTTTTTTTTTTTCAGCATTCCTACGGAAAAATAGTCCTCTGATCTGCTTACAGCTGTCAAGATAATGCAATTCACATTTGTTACACTAGGGGCGGCAATGTATAAGGAATGGTGATATATTCTAATTACATTTGCATAGAAGTCTCTGATACTTGACCAAAAAATGAATACATACTAATTAGACATTGAAATACCAATACTTTTATTAGATTTTCTGAGACCTTAGGAAATTTCTAGGGAGACATTTTGATGCTGAGATTTATATCTTTGTTGTTTTTAAAGGTAGATGAAATTGTGCTTCTCCCAGCCACCCCCAATTCCTTTCCCTCTAGGTGTCTGAGCCATAGACAGAGGTAATTTTATCAAGACCCCATCAAACTCAGATATAAGGCATATTGAGAGGTTGACAGCACAGGGCCAGCAGAAAGAATGGAAGCTTGTAGGGGTAGGATTCAGGGTCATTCCACACAGTGATTCTCAACTAAACCTGTAGAAAAATCTGTTTTTCTTCGTGTATTTATATGCATATGCAAAATAATTAAAGATAAATTAATCTTTGCTCACTTAGATTATACCCATCCTCTGGAAGATGCTGCATTTTAAATAGTAATTTTGTTTTTATCTCATAAACTCACCAATCAAGCATACTCAGCTTCGGTTTCCTTGGTAACCAACCTCTGCTTCCTGTCTAGACTTCTGATCATGAGAAGAGAGAAAAGGAAAAACACAGAATGGGGGAGGGGAGCTAGAAAATGTTAGCCTTTATCACCCTGCCTCTTTTCTATCACAAAATTTATTTCTCTACCCCTACCATCATCCTTTATTTTAAAAAAATAAATGAACCATCTGTTGGTGAGGTTGAGTGTGATTAATAATCCCTTCTGTATGTACCCTGACCCCCTTGCCTTCATTTCTGCATTAATTTGGTCTCAACCATTCGAAACCTTGGCAGAACAGATATCTTTCTTTGTATTCCATCCTGCTTCTCTCCGTTTCTGGAACATAGCATTCTTATCATTAATCAGAAACACTCCATCTTTTTTTGCTCTCCTACTTCTTTTCCTTCTGTCTACTGAAATAAGTGAGGACAGAGAAGAGTTGACCCATGGAAGATGCAGAAGCCAGGATGGAGTCACTAGGTGGTAGCTATTCTAAAACCCCCGCATTTGGGCACTTCCACTATTGTATCCACATTGCACTCTCAAGCAGGTCTTCTTACTGGAGCCCTGCCCCTATCTTCTCCAGTTCAAAATTGTGTTCTTGCTCTAAATCAACTCCATGCCACCATTCCAACCCCAGTTTCCATCACCAATCCTCCCACAATTACCCACTCTGTGACCTTTATCACATCCTGAGGGGGGTTTCCTAGAAACCCAACTTTCTGCAATAAGCTGCAGTGCTCATGAACCCCAAATGTTTCTCTCAGACTGCCTCAACAGTCGATATTCTCCATTTTCTGAATGCTAATCCTTAGTTGCCACCGGTTTCAAGGAAACAGTCAGGACTTTTCTTTCTTGGCTTAAAATAATGCTATCTGTTCTAGGTACCTGGACTCCAGGGGCTCCACACTCCTTTCCTTCCCATCCTTTTCCTATCCTTTCTCCTCCCAGTTCTCCAGCCCCAGCACCTACAAGACCTCAGGTGAAATATAAGATAAAGATATCATGGCCAATATCATCCCTGTGGAAAATGAAATGAAAAAACCAAAAGGTAAATTTTGAAGGAAGATCTTGAATAGCTGATAAGTATGTCCCCAACTTTCCCTCCACTCCTATATGACCCAGGTGTCTCTACCCACACAAGTCTGTCCCTGGCCACCTTTTCAGAGGTTCACCTGTCCATAGTCCCATGCTGGTACTCAGACCCTACATTGCACTCCACATTAGCTACCTTCACCCATATCCACAGACTACAGACAGTAACAAACTTTTCCTAAATTAACTTGGGGTAAACGTGAAATTTTAAAAATATAATTATATGCTATTTTGAACCAGCCTCAGTGAAAATACGCACACACACACACACACACACACACACACACACACCCCTAGAGTTAAATGGAGACATGGAGACATCTTATTCTATACTCAGATTCATTTATATCTTCCACTATTTTCCTTTTAAATAAATTAAAAAAAACTCGGGCTGGGGATAGGCTGGGGATATAACTCAGATGATAAAGTGCTTGCCTCACAAGCACTAAGGTCTTGGGTTCAATCCCCATGCACTGCAAAAGAGAAAAAAGAAAAAAGCTAAAAATAAATAAACTGAATTTTCAAAATGATACAGTGAGCAAGTCTGAGAAAAGAAAAACAAAGAAAACAGCAGTAATCTTTTCCTACTAAATGGAAAAATAAATGTTAAATAATCAGAAGAAAAATATTTGATAATTATCTCATGAGATTCACCAGGATATCTATTATACCCAGAAATTTTGAACATAAGGAAAATAATGAACATAATGTACATCTGATCAGGAAAGAATTCATGAAAAGGAAATAAGCCACAAGGTAAATTGTTCATCGATTTAATTTTGGAAGTAGTGATGAAGATGTGAAGCAACCAAACATTTTATACACTGTTGATGGGAGTGTAAATTAGTATAATCTCTTTCAAAAACTGTTATTCAATGTCTACTAAAATTGAGTACATAATATCATGTATAATGCAGTAATTTACCACTCTGGTATACACCCAACAAGAACACATACATATATACCAAAAGGTGTGTACATGAATATTCAAGTCACACAGTTAACTTTCAACTAGAATGTCCTCAAACATCCATCAACAATATAATCAGTAAATAAAATGTCATACATTAACACAATGGATAACTACATAGTAATGAGAATGAAATAAACTACATACAAGCTGCAAGAATTTCACAAACACAATATTGTGTTTAAAGTAATCAGATACAGCCAGGCATGGTGGCACATGCCTGTAATCACAGTGGCTCAGGAGACTGAGGCAGTAGGATCATGAGTTCAAAGCCAGCATCAGCAAAAATGAGGTGCTAAGCAACTCAGTGAGACCCTGTCTCTAAATAAAATACAAAATAGGATTGGGGATGTGGCTCACTGGTTGAGTGCCCCTGAGTTCAATTCCCAGTACCCAAAATAAATAAACAAATAAAATAATCAGATACAGCCTGGTATGGTGGCCCATAGCCTGAAATTCCAGTGCCTTGGGAGGCTGAGGCAGGAGGATCACAGTTCAAGGTCAGCCTCAGTAACTTAGCCAGACCCTGTCTTAAAATAGAAAAGGGATGAGGATATAGGTCAGTGGTAGGGAGTTCCTGGGTTCAATTCCCAGCAACAACAACAAAAAAGTAACCAGGTACAAAGAAGTGAATACAGAGCATGGCACTCGCCCCATGAGGATCCAGCAACTCAGCGCTGCACCCCTCCTTGTGGCCAGGCCACATTACAGCTCCCCATCTACCAACATGTTGGGACACCTTTGCTGTATCTTGGATTATCCCTGCTACTGCTGCCATCATCTTTAGTTGGGACAGCTTCCATCTTGGGACACCTGCCAGAGACTAGAAGCTCATTATCAGGGTACCTACAGGTTAGCCTCTATTGCCACCACTTACTTGAGATGTGGCTGCTTAGATCCAGGGATAACAGTCAGGACCTGAAATATCATCACCAAGGGCCCTGCAGGCTTGGTTACATCTAAAGTAACCCCACTAGGTGTGCTACTAGCCACCATCTTGCTGCAGAGGCAAGAGAGAGACTTGGAAGAGGTTGGTAGGAGGGAAAAAGGTGTGTGGACATCTTGATCCCAGCTCATCCAGCCAACCAGCCAGGGACCCAATCAGATCTCAGACAACTCGGGCAAAACTTTGTGGGAATTGACATCAGCCTGGTCCACAACTCCACCACCTGGTCCCACTGGTTTGGCAACAAACAGGGCCCTCCAGGTCCTCAAATCCCAGTCTCCCAGCCATCCCCTAGCCACCAACTTGGCTCAGTGCCCACAGCTATGTGGCTGGCACACAGTTTTCAATTCCTGGTCCTGATTTGCTCAATACAGAATACAGACAGGTGCACAGGTACTGGTGCTCAGCCCTCAGGAATTCTGGGGAGAGAGGTTCCTGATTGAGAAGTTGAAAGGGCAGGGGCAGGAGAGATACAATTTTGGAGACTAAATTATAGACCAGGAATTGTGGGATCCACAAGTGAGGGAAGGGTCTAAGACCAAGCTCTGGTGTCACATGAGTGGACCCCAAAGGAGAGTCCTGAGGAGCAGTCTTCCACAGGCACTGGCAATTGCTACACCCAGGAGTCGCACCTCCAAGTCTAATCCTCCCATCTTAGTAACTGTCATCATCCTGAGGGCAGAGTTACCAGCAAACTCCAGACAACCCCACCTATCAGAAGAGAAGGGAAGCAGAAAAGATATTGAACTCCAACAGAACAATTGTTCAATTCTCCTTCAGGCTCTTTTTTTCCCCTATTTTCTTTTTCCTGCTCTCACATCCCCATCATCTTTGAAATCAAGTACCTTTCATGCATCAGACTACTGAAGACCAGGAGGTTTGAATAGTATATGACAATTTTGTTGTAGATTCTTTTTTTGAACTTACTCTATTTTCCTCTTATCTGTTTACTCAGAGTCTCTTTCTCCCATTTCTCATGCTAACAACCAACTTCTTTTGATTTCGCTTTCACTCTTCCTATGGACTACTACTACCTCTATATTCTCACTTCTTACCTCATTAACATCACATCCTACACCCCTCCCTGTCCTCTCTTTGTCCACCATTAGAAATTGTAGATTTTATTGCAAACCTATTATTTATGCTGTAGATAATAATCAAACTCATCATCTCTATTACAACAATACTGTTAACATCTAAATAGGGGTTATTTGGTTTAAGGCTGCATATCAGTTGCATTGGGTGCTGTTAATATTGATCTCCCCAGTAAAGGTGAGGTATTGGAAATCTGCAGGAACACTATAAATCTATAGGGTGGAAACTGTAATACCTCAGATCTGCACTGCTAGAGGGGAAGATACATGAACAACATGAAAAAAAAAACAGGGAAGAAAGGACCCCCAAACAAACCAAGATGTTATATTAATAGAGTCCTTTGATATTGTGGTAGAACAAATGTCAGAAAAGGAGTTCAGAATATACATAATTAAAATGATACGTGAAGTAAAGGATGATATAAGAGATCAAATGTAGGCAACAAAAATCACTTCAATAAACAGTTAAAAGAGCAAATACAGGAAGCAAAAGATCATTTCAATAATGAGGTAGAGATTCTGGGAAAAAAACAAACATGGAAGAAAACAATAAAGCAAATTAAAAACTCAATAGAAAGCATCACCAATGGACTAGATTCCTTGGAAGATAGAACCTCAGACAATGAAGACAACATATTTAATCTTGAATATAATGTTGACCACACAGAGAAGATGGTAAGAAATCATTAGCAGAACATCCAAGAATTATGGGATAACATGGAAAGGCCAAATTTAAGAATTATTCGAATTGAGGAAGGCACAGAGATATAAACCAAAGGAATGTACAACCTATTCAATGAAATAATATCAGAAAATATTCCAAACCTGAAGAATGAAATGGAAAATCAAATACAAGAGGATTAAAGGACACCAAATGTACAAAATTACAACAGATCCACACCAAGATACTTTATAATAAAAATGCCTGGCATACAAAATAAACATAGAATTTTAAAGACCACAAGACAAAAATATCAGATTGCATACAGGGGGAAACCAATATGGATATAAGCAGATTTCTCATCCCAGACACTAAAATATAGCAGGTCCCAGAACATTATATACAAATCTATGAAAGAAAATGGATGCCAAACAAGAATCTTATACCCAGAAAAACTAAACTTCAGATTTGATGACAAAATAAAAACCTTCCTTGATAAACAAAAGTTAAAATAATTTACAAATAGACAGCCTGCACTATAGAACATTCTCAGCAAAAGATTCCATGAGGAGGAAATGAAAAAACAATAATGAAATTCAACAAAAGGAGGAACTACACTAAAGGAAAAGCCAATCAAAGGAGAAACCAAGTCAAGTTAAAAAACAAAAAAAAAAGCCAAAATGAATGGGAATACAAATCATATCTCAGTAATAACCCTGAATGTTAATGGCCTAAATTCATTAAATAAATATGTAGACTGGCAGATTGGATTTTTTAAAAAATCACCCAGCAATGTGCTGCCTTCAAGAGAACCATTTCATAAGAAAAGATATCCATAGACCAAAGGTGAAAGGATGGAGGGGAAATGTATAATGCACATGAATTCAGTAAAATAACAGGGATTTCAATCCACATCTACATACCTCAAACTCTTCAGGGGTTCCTCAATTTCATGAATCAAATAGACTACAATACAGTAATACTGGGTGACTTTAACACACCTCTCTCACCACTGGATACATCTTCCAAACAAAAACTGAACAAAGAAATCACAGAACTCAATAATACAATCAATAATTTAGACTTAAAAGACATATAAAAAATTCCATTCATCAATGAGGCAAATGCAATTGTTTTTCTCAGCAGCACATGGATCCTTCTCTAAAATGGACTATACGTTATACCATGATGCAACTCTTAGCAAATATAAGAAAATACAGATACTGCCTTGCATTCTATCAGATCATAATGGAATGAAATTAGAAATCAATGAAAAAATAAAAGTAGAAATCACTCCAACACATGGAGACTAAATAATATGGTATTGAATGAATGATGCATGGATAACAGGGCTTCAGGTAGGATATAAAAAATTCTTAGAGGTAAATGAGAACATCGATACAACATCAAAATCTCTGGGACACTATGAAGGCAGTACTAAGAGGAAAGTTCATTTCATTGAGTTCATTCAATAAAAGAATAAAATGTCAACAAATAAATGACTTAACATTACAAGCCCTAGATAAAGAAGAACAGATCAACACCAAAAACAGCAAAAGACAGGAAATAATTAAATCAGAGCTGAAGTCAATGAAATTGATACAAAAGAAACAACTGAAAAAATGGACAAAACAAAAAGAAGGGACCAAACTACAATTATAATGCTTATATTAAGAGAAACTACAAGATGTATGTTTGGTGGTCTAATATTTTTTAATTTAATGTGAACTACAACATAGTCCTTGTAGTCATTGACAGAATCCTGGGTTGCATGTAATTATTCAGATTCCTCTGTGTGTTTTTTAAAAAGAGAGTTACCCTTTTTAAGGTTATTAATTTAATTTCATGTTATTTTGTTAAATGAAATTGCCCTAAACAATTAAGGATTGTCAAGATATTGCACAGATTTATACATGTCTACAATCCTTTTTATCAAAACAGTTATTTTTCACCATTCTGCAGCTTTTCCCCACCATATCAAACACCGAGTCAAATATAAATCACTTTTCTTTTAAATGACCACTCAACTTAGTGGTCAAGGATAAGATTTCCTCTCCGGGACAAAAACCAGGAAAAAAAATCTTAGATACACAATGTTGGCATACTGAAGATGAAATTAAAATTGTCTTTTAGTTTTGAGGCCATGTGGAATGTTTAACAATATTGTCAAATATCTATTCAGTATTAGAAATAGCTAGTTGGCAACTTTATATTTCCCAAACTCATGTGGTTAGTACAACATGGACACAGATTCTATATGTAAAGTTAGTGACTCTTTTTATGTCATTCAAAAATAAAGACAATGATTCTCCCCCAAACAGAGCCAACACAATTTGAGCTAATCACTCAAAGTGGGTACATTAGGTTTTAAAGCTGGAATCAGCAGCAGCAGCTCTGAGCTAATTCAAATTTAAACAAGGAATTTACATATAAATATAAACTGTTAAATGAGTTTTAAATGAGTGTTTTTCTTTTGGAAGTGAGATTCTAATAGTTAGTATTCATCTGTAAGTCATTATTATGTACATATCATTGTTGCTATTTTTATAATTGATCATTTCATTAATTTTATGCCAGATTATATTGTGAGAACACATTTAGAATTACCCTGCTCTGTTTATCTTGGAACATCTTTCATGTATGTGAAATTTATAGTTGAAAATTATACTGTAAAGACCAAGTAAAAAACAAATTGTACTGTTTCTACATAATAAGTGTATTGGAATATGAGAAAACAAATCATAGTAGGAGATGGGATCATCATTCAAATTGGACATAGGAGGAGACTGTGGGATGATGGTCATAGTATGTTATTTTATCTGCATGTTGGTTATACACCAGTATGGTGAATTCAAGAAAATCTATTGATCTGTACACTCGTGATATATGCATATTTCTATTAAAATGCTATAATTCAATTCAAAGGAATTTTTTTAAAAACATGAACATGTAAAATACAAATGACAATCTCAAAATATTTGTCACATTTTGGAACTACAAAAGATAAAAATTATGAATTTCTAAATGACTACTAAAATCAATAAGCATAATAACATTTTGAATGAATAATGTGCAGATAGTATAAATTAGCAATTAATTAATAAATAGACAATATGAATGACCAACAAATTATCAAAGCAATATTGAATTTACCCACTAATAAAAACAACTTTGAAAACAAAAATAAGATATTACTTTTCTGGTCAAAAGTTAAAAATAACATGATTTTTTTTTATGGGAGGAGTTGGAGAATATCAAGCTAAGTGAAATAAGCCAAGCCCAAAAAAACAGCCGAATGTTTTCTCTGATCCAGTGGATGCTGATATATAATGGTGGGTGCGTTATGGGGGGATAGGAAAGAATGGAGAAAGTATGGATGGTGTAGAGGAAAATGGGATGGGAGGGGATGGGGGAAGGAAAAATAGTAGACTGAGACAGTATTACCCTATGTATATGTAAGATTATATGAACTGTGTGAACAAAAAATAAAAAATAAAAAATAAGAAATAATATGATTTTTAAATGATCAAGACTTTTAATAATTGCTTTGAAGTTATATGTAATTTTCCATTTGAAAATTTTGAGAATACAAGTTTTAGTCAAAGAAAATGCATTTGTCTTGAGAGTCATTAGTTTTCAAAATTTAGCCCATAAGTATGGTTAGAAATTGGCTTTCACATTTAAAAAAGGAAACTCATATTTCTTTTTTAAAATTTTTTATTTGTTCTAATTAGTTATACATGACAGTAGAATGAATTTTGACACATAATACATATATAGAGTATAACTTCTCATTTGTCTGGTTGTACATGAGGTAGAGTTACACAGGTCATGTAATCATATATGCACATAGGGTAATAATGTCCAATTTATTCTACTCTCCTTTCTACTCCCATGCACCCCCCTCTCCCTTCACTCCCCTCTGTCCAATCCAGAGTACCTCTATTCTTCCCCAGCAACCTGTCTTATTGTGAATTAGCATCCACATATCAGAGAAAACATTTGGCCTTTGGTATTTTAGGATTGACTTATTTCACTTAGCAAAGTATTCTCCAGTTCTGTCCATTTACCAAATGCCATAATTTCATTCTTCTTTACGGTTAAGCAATATTCCATTGTATATACCATAGTTTATACAACTGTTTTTCTATCCATTCATCTGTTGAAGCATACCTAGATTGGTTCCATAGCTTAGCTATTGTGAATTGAGCTGCTATAAAGATTGATGTGGCTGTGTCACTCTAGTATGCTGACTTTAAGTCCTTTGGGTATAAACCTAGGAGAGGGATGACTAGGTCAAATGGTGGTTCCACTCCAAGTTTTCTTAGGAATCTCCATACTGCAGGAAACTCATGTTTCTAATCATATGCATATTTATGTAAGTCTATATTTTTGTCTGGAAAAGGGGCTTAATCTGTTCCTTTTGTGATGAATATTGTTTATTGAAAGTATAAACACAATTGATAAACTCTTAGGTAGACTAACCAAGAAAAAGAGAAAACATAAAATAAATTATAAATGAAAGAGGAGGCATCATAACTGATACCACAGAGAAACAAAGGATCATAAGAGACTACTGTAAATAATTATGTCCCAAAACTGGATAACTTAAAATAAATGAATAAATTCCTGGAAACACATATCCTACTTCCTACATCCTACATAGACTAAACCATGAAGAAATAGAAAATATGGACAGATCAAGAATTGAGACATACTCAGTAATCAAAAACCTCCCAACATAGAAAACTGCAGGACCAGATGATTTCACGATTGAATTCTAACAATCATTTAAAGACATTGAATGACAATCCTGAAACTCTTCCAACAAATTGAAGAGGAGGGAATACTGTTATACTGTAGATTGTTGGAAATACTGGGGTGCCAAGTATTGGCAATACAGTATTTAGCCTTAATTGGGATGTAAGATCCAATTGTAGTAACCATTTTGAAATCCAGTTGTAGCCATTTTAAGTACAGCCCTTCTTTTTACACCCCCCCCACCAAATTTAAAATTAGCCAATCACCTAGATTTTAACCTCTAGCTCCTCCTATCAGAGCAAGGGGCAGTGCTGCATTAGGGATAAAAAGAGTTGGACTGCCTGTCCCTCACCTATGCTTCCTTGCCAAACTTTGTTCTATAGCATACCCTTCTGAAGAAGTAAAGTTTGCTTTGCTGAGCTACTTCCAAGCACATCTTTGATTCCTCTTGGCACCCCAGTATTTCCAACAATCTACAGGCCTGGGATCTTGGTGGAAGCCCTACTTCCCTGGATTCATTAAGCATCACTTAGTGGGGGCTCTCTGTATTGGTCCCACCCCCACAATTTATAGCCTGGACCCCAAGGTTCTCTACATCATTCTTTGAAATGTAGGTACAGGTAGCTATGCCTCCTTAGCTCCTGCACTTTGCATGCCTACAGAATTAGCACCACATGGATGCTGTCAAAGCTTATACCGTATGCCTTGAAGAGTGGTGGTCAAAGCCATCCATGGGACCTTGTGAGCCATAGCTGGGGCATTCAAGGAACACTATGCTAAAATTCAAGGAGAAGAAAATTGACAAGGCCCTTGGCAGAGAGTCCTGAGTTCCAGGATGATATGGGCACCTCTTTTGAAACCATTCTGCCTCAAGACCCTAGTACTCTGGGCCTGTGATGGGAGAGGCAGCCTCAAAGATCTCCAGAATGCCTTAGGGGTCATTTGTCTTTTGTCTTGATGATTAGCACTTGACTTCCTTTTATCCACAGTAACTTCCTTATCAAATGATCTCTTGGTCACAGCCTTGGTTTTCTCTTTTGAACATAGTTTTTTATTCTTTGTGTGATCAGGCTGAGATTTTTCCAAATCTTTATATTCTGTTTCCAATTTGGTTATAAACTCCATCTCTAAATCATTTCTTTCAACTCACATTTGACTACAAGCATTTAAGAGAAGCCATGCACCACCCTGAATATCCTGCCTAGACAATTCTTACTCCAAATATCCTGGTTCGTCACTTTTAAATGCTGTATTCCATAAAACACTAGGGCACAGCTAAATTCTTTGCTACTTTTGGTAAGGATGGTTTTTCTTCTAGTTTCCAATAATATATTCCTTATTTCCACCTAAGACCTCTTCAGAATGACCCCTACTGTCCATATTTCCACCAAAGTTCTGACCACAAACACTTGAGTAATCATTAAGATGATTAAGGTTCTGCCTACAGTTCTCCTCTTCTGACCTCTGTTGGAAATATAGGGGTCCTGGGCACCCCAGGACTTGAAATAAACAGAGACAAACATCTCAGTCAGCGGGGCAAGAACTTTCACTTCTGTGTGCAGAAGGGTTTACAGCAATAAAAACCAAAGCAGGTGTGCAGGCAGAGCAGGCAGTCTGCTCAACCTTTTTCCCTGACACAAGAGTATTTAGCCACTGCCAATTGGTGGGGGCTCACCACACAATCTTTGACATGAACAGCTGAGGAAAGGGACACCTAGCCACTGCTTGTTGGTTGTGACTGATTGCCTTGTCTCCCACTAGATCATTCAAAATAAATATAAATTTAGTTATCCCCACCTTTTTTTGTTCTCTTGTGATGGGAAAGTTCCCCTAGTTGAGTGCCTATTGGCACCTACTCACCTAAGGAAGAAGTGAAGGTTGGGGTCGGGGAGGTGCAGATTAGTCATTGTAAAGAAGATGGCAATCAGGTAGTAGAGGGTTCTTACAGTTTCTCTGGTTTGACAGAGAAGACTGAGTCTATCTCTCTCACCCCTTACTAGAATTGACCTTATGGTCTGTTAACAGCAATACACACTTTTTTTAGCCTATTCCTCCAAACTCTTCCAGCTTCTAAAGCAGATTCTAGAGAGGGATCCAAGATGGCAGACTAGAGGGAGGCTGGGTTCCTTGTCCCTCCATAACTCAGGGTTCAAACAGAGGGGAGATCAGGCCTTCCATGCCATGGGGGCACAGAGTCTCCTGCAGAGAGCACCAGCCTGCTCCCCTTGGAGCTCCGACTCTGGGCACAGGGCTGACGGTGAGCCTTTAGCGCAGAGATCAAGACTTCCACGCCACCAGGAGCAGTGACTCTAGCCCAGAGCACCCGCCTGAGTCCCCAGCATGGAGCTTGGGCCTAACCCCCTCGGAGCTCCAGCTCCAGGCACAGGTCTGCCGGTGAGTCCTCAGTGCAGAGATCAGGACTTCCACGCCATGTGGTACAGCTTCTCCAGCAGAGAGCACCAGGCCTGCTGAGCCATGGGTCTGCTGCTGGAATTCCCAGCAGAGGAGCATAGGCCTGCTACCATTTGAGTTCCCAGTGGGGAGCTCAGGCCTACCTGGGCCATCAAGCACAGTGTCTCTAGCACTGAGCACAGGTCTGGGCCCCTCTCCCCCGCCTCACCTCTGTCTAGTGCCCAGGTCCACCCCTAGCTGGGAGGCTAGCGCCCCTGTGCGACTGGCCATCTGTCAGCACCAGGTCGCCTCTGCCCAGAAGCATTGATTATTCCCAACCTGGAGGTAGTGGGACAGCACCCTTCATGGGTCACCACTTGAACAAGCACCTCTCAGGCATCAGACCACTGAAAAATAAGAGGTTTGAACTGTACAGTATAATTTTATTGCAGAACATTTTTAAATTAGTTGTATTATCATGATTATTCCAAATATACCCACTATATTCCTACCTTCTTAATTTACTAATGTTCTTATCACTCTATCTTCCTCTTATACATCTGTTTCCTTGGAGAATCTCCTTTTTTCTCATGCTAACAACCTATTTCTTTTAATTCCACCTTCACTATTCCTATGAAATAGTATATCTATAGACTCACTTCTTATCTCATTAATGTCATGTCCTGTACCCCTCCTCATCCTCTCTGTCCAACATTAGACTGCAGTCCTTCTTGCAAACTTATTGGTTATGCTGTAGATAATAATTTGAATTCATCTCTGTTTATTAAGACAACACTGTTAATATCTCAATAGGTACTATTTAGATTAAGGATGCATATTGTTTATATTGTGTGCTGCTAATATTTATCTCTCACTTCAAGGGAAGGTATTGGAAATTGGCAGGAACCCTTTAAGTCTTTAAGAGGTAACTGTAATACCTAGAACTCGCACTACTAGAGGGGAAGATACACTAGCAGCATGAGAAAACATGGGAAGAAAATGTCCCAAACAAACCCAGATAATATACCAAAAGAACTCAAAGACACCATGGAAGAAGCATTGTCAGAAAGGGAGTTCAGAATGTACATAATTAAAATGATCCGAGAAGCGAATGAAGAGTCAAGAGAGAAATGCAGGTAATCTTAAAAAAGCAACTGAAGGAAGCAAAAGAACATTTCAATAAAGAGATACAGATATTGAAAAAAAAGAGAAATCCTTGAAATGAAGGACACAATAAACCAAATTAAAAACTCAATAGAAAGCATAATTAACAGAATAGATCACTTGGAAGACAGAACCTCAGATAATGAAGACAAAATATTTAATCTTGAAAACAAACTCAACCAAACAGAGAAGATGGTAAGGAATCATGAACAGAATCTCCAAGAATTATGGGAAAGAATAATGAAAAGACCAAATTTAAGAGTTATTGGGATTGAAGAGGGCACAGAGATACAAACCAAAGGAATGAATAATCTGTTCAATGAAATAATATCAGAAAATTTCCCAAATCTGATGAATGAAATGGGAAACCAAATTCAGGAGGCTTCTAGGACACCAAATGCACAAAATCACAACAGATCCACACCCAGGCACATTATAATGAAAATACCTAACATACAAAACAAAGATAGAATTTTAAAGGCTGCAAGAGAAAAACATCAGATTAATTATAGGGAGAAACCAATACGAATATCAGCAAACTTCTCAGCCCAGACCCTAAAAGCAAGAAGGGCCTGGAACAATATTTTTCAAGCACTGAAAGAAAATGGATGCCAACCAAGAATCTTATACCCAGCAAAACTTACCTTCAGATTTGAAGATGAAATAAAATCCTTCCATGATAAACACAAGCCAAAAGAATGCACTAATAGAAAGCCTGCCCTACAGAAAATTCTTGGCAAAGTGTTTCAAGAGGAAGAAATGAAGAACAATAATGTAAGTCAACAAAGGGAGGAATGCCCTAAAGGAAGAGCCAATTACAGGAGAAATCTAGTTGGGTGAAAAGCCAAAAATGAGTGAAAATGACTGGGAATACAAGTCATATCTCAATAATAACCCTGAATGTTAATGGCATAAACTCATCAATCAAAAGATATAGACTGGCAGACTGGATTAGAAAGAAAGAACCAACAATATGCTGCCTTCAAGAGACCCATCTCATTGAAAAAGATACCCACAGACTAAAGGTGAATGGTTGGGAAAAAACATACCATGCACACAGACTCAGTAAAAAAGCAGGAGTTTCCATCCTTATATCAGATAAAGCAGACTTCAAACCAAAGTTAGTCAGAAGGGATAAAGAAGGACATTTCATACTGCTTAAAGGAAGCATAAATCAACAAGATCATAAATATTTATGCCCCAAACGATGGTGCATCCATGTATGTCAATCAGATCCTTCTTAATTTCAGGAACCAAATAGACAAAAACACAATAATCCTGGGTGATTTTAACACACCTCTGTCATCGTTGGGCAGATCTTCCAAGCAAAAATTGAACAAAGAAACCATAGAACTCAATAACACAATCGCTAAATTAGACTTAACAGACATATATAGAATATTCCATCCACCAATAAGTGAATACACTTTTTTCTAAGCAGCTCATGGATCCTTCTCTAAAATAGACCATATGTTATGCCACAAAGCTACTCTTAGCAAATACAAAAACATAGAGATACGAACTTGTATTCTATCAGATCATTATGGAATGAAATTAGAAATCAATGATAAAATAAAAAAAACTACTCCAACACCTGGAGATTAAATAATATGCTATTGAATGATGCATGGATACAGAAGACATTAGGGGGAAATAAAAAAAAATTCTTAGAGGTCAGTGAAAGCAAAGATACAATATATCAAAATCTCTGGGATACTGTGAAAGCAGTGCTAAGAGGAAAATTCATTGCATGGAGCACACTCAATAAAAGAATGAAAAACAAACAAATAAATGATCTCAAATTACAGCTCAAAGCCCTCGAAAAAGAGGAACAGGTAATCACCAAAAGTAGTAGAAGACAGGAAATAATTAAAATCAGAGCGGTAATCAATGAAATTGAAACAAAAGAAACAATTCAAAAAATTGACAAAACAAAAAGTTGGTTCTTTGAAAAAATAAACAAAATTGATAAACCCTTAACCACACTAATGAAGAGAAGGAGAGAGAAAACTTAAATTACTAAAATTTGTGATGAAAAAGGAAATATCACAACAGACTCTAATGAAATACAAAACATAATTAGAAGCTATTTTGAAAATTTATACTCCAACAAAATAGAAAACCTGGAAGACATCAACAGGTTCCTAGAGGCATATGAGCCACTCAAACTGAATCTGGAGGACATACACAACTTAAATAGATCAATTTCAAGCAATGAAATAGAAGAAGTCATCAAAGCCTAACAACAAAGAAAAGTCCAGGACCAGATGGATTCACAGCCGAGTTCTACAAGACCGTCAAAGAAGAGCTCATTCCAATACTCCTCAAAGTATTTCATGAAATGGAGGAGGAGGGGACCCTTCCAAACTCATTCTATGAAGGTAATATCACCCTGATACCAAAACCAGACAAGGACACATCGAGGAAAGAAAATTTCAGACCAATATCCCTAATGAACATAGATGCAAAAATTCTTAACAAAATTTTAGCAAATCACATACAAAAGCATATTAAAAAGATAGTGCACCATGATCAAGTGGGTTTCACCCTAGGGATGCAAGATTGGTTCAACATCTGGAAATCAATCAATGTAATTCACCACATCAACAGACTTAAAGTCAAGAACCACATGATTATTTCAATAGATGCAGAAAAAGCATTTGATAAAATACAGCACCCCTTCATGCTCCAAATGCTAGAAAAAATAGGAATAGTAGGAATGTTTCTTAACATTGTAAAGGCTATCTATGCTAAGCCCACAGCTAATATCATTCTAAATGGAGAAAAATTGAAAGCATTCCCCCTGAGAACTGGAACTAGGCAAAGATGCCCTCTTTCACCACTTCTATTCAACATTGTTCTTGAAACTCTAGCCAGAGCAATTAGACAGACCAAAGAAATTAAAGGGATACGAATAGGAAAAGAAGAGTTCAAACTGTCCCTATTTGCTGATGACATGATTCTCTATTTAGAAGACCCTAAAAATTCCACTAGCAAACTTCTGGAACTCATAAGTGAATTCAGTAAAGTAGAAGGGTATAAAATTAATGCTCATAAATCTAATGCATTTTAATTCTTAAGTGATGCATCCTCTGAGAGAGAAATTAGGAAAACTACCCCATTCACATAAGCCTCAAAAAAATAAAATACTTGGGAATCAATCTAACAAAAGAGGTGAAAGACCTCTACAATGAGAACTACAGAACACTAAAGAAAGAAATTAAAGAAAGTCTGAGAAGATGGAAAGATCTCCCATGTTCTTGGATAGGCAGAATTAATATTGTCACAATGGCCATACTACCAAAAGTGCTATACAAATTCAATGCGATTTCAATTAAAATCCCAATGACAGAACTCGTAGAAATAGAGCAAGCAATCATGAAATTCATTTGGAGGAATAAGAGACACAGAATAGCTAAAGCAATTCTTAGCAAGAAGAGCAAAGCAGGGGGTATCACAATACTTACCTTCAACTATAGTACAAAGCAATAGTAACAGAAACAGCAGGGTATTGGCAAGTAGATCAATGGTACAGAATAGAGGACACAGAGACAAACCCACATAAATACAGGTATCTCATACTTGACAAAGGAGCCAAAAACATACAATGAAGAAAAGATAGCCTCTTCAACAAATGGTGCTGGGAAAACCGGAAATCCACATGCAGCAAAATGTAACTAAACCCATATCCCTCTCCCTGTAAAAAACTCAACTCAAAATGGATCAAGAACCTAGGAATTAGACCAGAGACCCTGCACATAATAGAAGAGAAAATAGGTCCAAATCTTCATCATGTTGGCCTAGGACCAGATTTCCTTAACATGACTCCCAAAGCGGAAGAAGTAAAAGCAGGAATCAATGATTGGGATAGAATCAAATTGAAAAGATTTTCCTCAGCAAAAGAAACAATCAGCAATGTGAAGAGAGAGCCTTCAGAGTGGGGGGAAATCTTTGCCATACACACTTCAGATAGAGCACTAATCTCCAGAATCTACAAAGTACTCAAAAATCTTTTCACCAAGAACATTAATAACCCAATCAATAAATGGGCCAAGGAAATGAACAGACACTTTACAGAAGAAGATCTATAAGCAATCAACAGATTTATGAAAAAAATGTTCAACATCCCTAGTTATAAGAGAAATGCAAATGAAAACCACCTTAAAATTTCATCTGACCCCAATTAGAATGTCTTTTTTTAAGAATGCAGGCAACAACAGGTGTTGGTGAGGATGTGGGGAAAAGGGTACACTCATACATTGCTGGTGGGATTGCAAGTTGGTGTAGCCACTCTGGAAAGCAGTGTGGAGATTCCTTAGAAAACTTGGAATAGATCCACCATTTGATCCAGCTATCCCACTCCTTGGCCTATACCCAAATAACTTAAAATTAGATTATTACAGCGATGCAGCCACATCAATGTTCATAGTTGCTCAATTCACAATAGCTAGATCGTGAAACCAACCTAGATGCCCTTCAATAGATCAATGGATAAAGAAACTGTGGTATATATACACAATGGAATATTACTCAGCCATAAAGAAGAATAAAATTATGGCATTTGCAGGTAAATGGATGATGTTGGAGACTGTTATGCTAAGTGAACTTAGCCAGTCTCCAAAATCCAAATGCCGAATGTCTCTCTGATAAGTGAACGATGATGCATAATGCGGGGTGGAAGGGAGGCAAGAATGGAGGAAGGATAGATTACATAGAGGGAAGGGAGGGGTGGGGTCGGGGTGGGGGGGTAAAAATAACAACAAAATGAGACAGACATCATTGCCCTGTGTACATGTATGAATGCACAGATGGTGTGACTCTACTTTGTGTACAACCAGAGAAATAACAGCTGTACTGCATTTATGTTCAATGGATCAACATAAATAAATTAAAAATAAAAAATAAAGGTGATTCTACATTTATAGATAATTTTACAACAGTTCCCCCACTCTCAGTATCAATTCCTGTCTTAGTCCATTTGTGCTGTTACAACAGAATACCAAAGATTGGGTAATTTATAAATAATAGAAATTTATTTATCATGGTTATGAAGGCTATAATGTTCAATATCAATGCTGCAGCATGTTTAGTGTCTAATGAGGGCTGCTTTCTTCTTCTAAAATGATGTCTTCTTGCTGTGTGCTGTGGAGGAGGCATATACTGTCAAGTTGACAAATACAGAAAATTGACATGGAAATGATGGAAAGGGCAAACTCATTCCTTCATCTTTTTTTTTTCCTTCCTTTTATATGGGCATAAATAATTCATCAGGATAGAACCCTCATAGACTAATTACCTTCTAAAGACTTCACCTCTTGATACTGTTGCATTAAAGTTTCAACATGAATTTTGAAAGGGACACAACATTCAAACTGTACTATTTCCTTAGAGGCCTCATCTCATAATTGGAACCACACTAAGGGTCAGGGTCCTAACATAAGGATTCGTTTGGAGGGGGCATTCAGTCCATAACAAAACATAATTAATGCATACATTTGAAGGTGTATACCATCAATATACAATCATATTTATAGAACCTTATTTAGATATTGCTTAATGTTTGTTATTTTGATGTCTCATATATGCAATCATCATGGGAGATATCTCCAGAGAAGGGTTTGAGGAATTCTCAAAGGAGAAGGAGAATTCAGAACCAGTGGTGTTCTTGACATACATGATGAAAAAGAATTTCAACATGAGCCAGACAAGGCATAGACAGAGGTTTATTTAGGAAGGGAGAATGTGTATTTTGAGAGTAAGGGTATCTCAAAAGTAAGCAGCCCTGACTTGGGCTGGAGGTTCAATATTTATAGAAGGGCTGTATCAGGGGCTGGACAGGAGGTGGAAACAGGGTGGAGCTGCACAATTTTGTGTCAGTTTTTCCTGTGCTTGTATGTTTCCCTCATTTTACAAGGGTATGGGCCAAGGTATGTTGCTCAAGATTTACAACTGTAATTTCTACATCTCAATGACTTGTGGGTGTTTCCTTTAAAAGTCACTAGTTCTCTCTCTTTATCCTAAATCCCTATCTCACAATCTCTTTCTTACTTGGTTGTAATATAAAATGAATCCATGTTACACACTGCTGTGGTCTGAATGTGTCTCCCAAAATTCATGTATTAGAAACTTAGTCCCCAATGCAACAGTGTTGTGAGGTTGGGTCTTTGGAAATTGAATAGGCCATGAGGGCTCTGCCTTTGTTAGTGGATTAATGCTGCTACAAAAAGGCTTGAGAGAATGAGTTAGCTCTCTTTTGCTCTTCTAACTTCCTCCACATGAAGACAGAGCAAGAATGCCCTCACTAGGTAGCAACAATTCTGTTGTAGCAATACAAAATGGACTAATACTGACACTTGTACATCTGCACACACATGCACACTCTGTCATAAACTCATGCATTCACTCAGTTTGATGTTACACACAAGGACATTCTGATATCCCACACATTTAGATGTTGCCCTCTAAATGGGATATCACAAAAAACATGAAACACGCACACATACACACTGTATGCAATGTGGACCTCTGTGAATAAAATACTGAAGGCAAGTCTTAAAGATGTCTATGACACGTCAGGCATAGAGGCACACACCTATAATCACAGTGGTTTGGGAGGCTGAGGCAGGAGGATTGCAAGTTCAAAGCCAGCCTCATCAGGGAGGCCCTAAACAACTCAGTGAGACACTGACTCGAAATAAAAAATATAAAAAAGGGCTGGAGATGTGAATTGATGGTTAAGCACCCCCAACGTTCAGATGAGCATTCAGTTCAGATGCAGAAATGCCAAGCATTACTAGTAACAAACAAGTCCTAGAAAAATGCCACCTCATACAACTAAATTCAAAATTGATATACACCCACCATGAAAAAGAATTAAATCAAGTTTGACAGGATCAATAGGATACAACAAAACTTAACTAGTAATTTTAGTGATAGAACAACACTGAACAATCTTCATGGAAGATGACAACCCACATGTCAAACAAAGTATCATTCAAAAATTAATGCACACATTTTTTAAAAAACTCTAAGCATGCCAAGAGAATGGTGTAACATAGGGTCAACGAAACCTGTAATTAATAAGATCTGATCTCAAGATGTCTAAATTGTTTGAATTAGTGGAAAACTTAAAAAAAATTTGGCCTTCTTCTTCTACTCTTGCCACCACAACTATGACCACTGATCCCTGTGAATAAAAGAAGTTTGTTTAATAATGTGCCAAAGGTCATACAGCCAGTGGTGGATCCATGACTTGACTCCAGGAAAGTTTCTACACTATGCTAACATTAGTGATAATTTTTTATTTAGATTCTTCTTTCATGGCTAAGAGTTTTGAAAGCAAGTTTCTTATTTTGCACTATGTAAAATGAAATAATAGTCTAAAATTGTTTTAGATTCAATGTTTTGTAAAATTAACTTTTTTTTCTTTTCTGGTCCTGGGGATTGAACCCAGGGCATGGCACATGCTAGGCAAGCACTCTATTACTGAGCTACATCCCAGCCCCCCAAAATTCACTTTTAATACAATGAAAGTTAGAGAGAGAGAATGAGCATATAGTTTATTGACTCTCTCCACACTCACAGTGGTGTTTATCCTTCTTCCTCTACTTCTGTTGCCTTGTGGGCCTAAATCCATGTATTTGCCTGGTAAAAAGACTATCTGGCTTTGTGGCCTGAGGAATACTGGCTTCAAATGGCTTCATCATCCCACGGATGGATTTATAGGCTCTGTTTTACAAGTCCTTTTCAGAAGGTAACCCTCCAACATACAAGGGAAAAGGTGGGAACACATCAACTGGCCAAGTCTAGTGTGAGAAAGAAATAGGGTCTACACCTGACTCATCCATCTTGATATACACTACATTCATTCCCAGGAAAATTCTACTCTCCCTGGCACCAAGGAAGGATTCAGCACTACCTAAGATAGTATACCATAATGAAGTTTAAATTTCAAGTGTCTTTACAAAATATCCAAATGCAACATCTCCTGCAAGTGAATGCCCTTTCAGGTGCCTCTATGAAGATCTAACATGAAATCATGATCCCTCAAAGGAAATTTGTGGTGCAAATCCTCTCCACATCTCTCTTCACACACACACACTGGAAGAGAGGTAGTAACATCAGCCAAATAGAGTAGGAAGCTGTAAACACAATTCACCCACAGAGACATCAAGAAAATAAACAGAAGTTACTTGTACCAACTTTGTAGGTACTTTGGGAAAAAATCAAGTGTTTACAGCAACCAAGCAAACAATCAAGAAAAAATTCATCTTCAAACAGAAGGAAAGATTTGTGACATTTTTTAGTCACCATTGTCCATTCCTTCCCAGGAATGCCATCAGTCTTGATCATGAGCAATGGCAACCTGGTTCCCAATTCTACTCCTCCAACTTGAGGGAGCAGAACAGACGTTATTTACAAATCATTGTGTACATTTGTTCTAACATCGTTGGAGATACCTGAAGAAGAGACTTGCTTATATTTGTCTCACATAAATCAGAATGTAAGTGGGAAAAGTTGTTGGCACTGGTTATAACAGCAACAAGGAGCCAAAAACCTGCAAACATCTAGGGAAACAGGTTCTGATTGGAGACTATAATAGACCACCTAAGGCTGAGAAAGACACAGGAAGGATCTTGGCATTAACAAGACAGAAGAAACAACATAAAGACACGGTTATCAGCTAATTAGAAACTTGAGAGTCCAGAAGACAGGAGATTATACATTTGAAATGCTGAAAGAAAAACAAAACTGTGGACTGAGAATTCTGTATCCATAATTTTTTTTCCAGAAACTAGGGAGAAAATAAGACATTTCCATATTTAAAAGAAAGAAAAGAAGCTGAGTGAGTTTATTATCACCAGACTTCATGTGCAAGAATGCTGAAAATTAAAACAAAAGGTTTCTAGACAGTAATTCAAAGTCATATAAAGATATAAAGATCTCTGATAAAGGTAAATACATGAGGAGATATAAAAGCCATTATTAATATAGTCTTAGTTTGTAACTCTACATTTGATTTTCTATAGGCTTTAAAAGACAAATACATAAAAATAATTATAATTAAATATTATTGAGCACAAAATGTATACAGATGTGACTTGTGATTTTGAAAACATAAAGGAGATTCACAGCTTCATAGGAAAAGAATTTTATATAAAATTGAAGTTGGCATTGATTCCAATGTGATAGTTAAAATATTAATATGGTATATGGGATCACCACCAATTTCCCACCAATTGCCCATTTGCCTGCCTTTTTCCTGCCCATCGCCCACCATTTGCCTGCAGACTGCCCTCTGTTCGCCCATAGATCTGCCGGGAGGTACATTATCAGGGTACCCGCAGTGTTGGTTACATGTGGCCACTGCCATCTTGGGATACCAGCCAGGGCCTAGTAGTCCAGGGCTATGGGGCCTGCAGGTTTGCCAATGCCACCACTGCCACCTCAGGGCACAGCCACCTCAGTCCTAGGACACCATCCAAGGCCTGAAGATCTATTTTCAGGGTGCCTGCAGGTCTGGTTGCACCTGAGCTCTTCCTGTGGGGGTATGCTAGTGGCCACCATCTTGCTGCTTCTTTGCGGAGTTGCTCCTTTGTGTGTGCACATCCCTGGTGGTTTCCAAGTGAGCTGGAATGGCATTGAGATTTTGGAACTGCAGTGAGGCAGAGCCTGGGAAATCTGAAGTGCAGATCCATCAGAGTGAGGCTGGGTCTTCATGGGATGGTCTGGACCTGGAAAACCCATGAAAAGACAGAGACTGTGGGCATTTCCCTGGTGGGAGTATAGGTTGGAGAAACTGGAGAGAACTGGGCTCTCTCCAACTCAGTGAGTCCTGAAGTGCATGGGGATAGAAGGGGCTGGCTACAGTGGGTGAGAAGACTGGAAGAGGGTGAGAGGGCATCTTGCTATTGGCTCACCCAGCCAACCAGTTGGGCACACACCAGACTGGAGCTATCATCAAACTTCACAAAACCCCACCTATTGGCAGAGAAGGGAAGTTGAGAAACTTTTGAAAGCCAACAGAAACAATTATTCAATTTTCCATTGAGACATTCCTTTATTTTTCACCTCTCTCTCACATCTCTACCATCTTTGAAACCAAATATTTTTCATTCATGCATCAATGTATTGAGGAATGGGATGTCTGAATAATATAATACAGTTTTGATGTGTATTCTTATATTTTTACTTTTTTTTGCATTTCTCTTTTTTTATTTTTCATATTATTATTTTTTTATTTGCTTATTGATTCATTGAGCACAAATGGAGTACAGCTATTGTTTCTCTGGTTGTACACAAAGTAGAATCACACCACCTGTGCATTCATACAAGTACACAGGGCAATGATGTCTGTCACACATTCTGGTAATATTCGTACCCCCCCACCCCCGACCCCACCCCTCTCTTCCCTCTATGCTATCTATCCTTCCTCCATTCTTGCCACCCTCCCCCTCCCCGCATTATGTGTCATCATTCGTTTATCAGAGAGACCATTTGGCCTTTGGATATTGGGGATTGGCTGATCTCACTTAGCATAACAGTCTCCAACATCATCCATTTACCTACAAATGCCATAATTTTATTCTTCTTTATGGCTGAGTAATATTCCATTGTGTATATATACCACAGTTTCTTTAGCCATTCATCTATTGAAGGGCATCTAGGATGGTTCCACAATCTCACTATTGTGAATTGAGCAGCTATGAACATTGATGTGGCTGCATCACTGGAGTAATCTGATTTTAAGTCCTTTGGGTATAGGCCAAGGAGTGGGATAGCAGGGTCAAATGGTGGATCCA
>JAJEJO010024366.1:0-12987 GCA_020662805.1 Glaucomys volans | reverse complement strand
GCCTTCTCTTACCCACTCTTTCATGTTGCTGCCCTAAAGTCTTTTTCCAACTTAGGCAAATAGTTTAGTCATATTACCTGAGTTGGGAAAAGAGGATCAATGGTAGCCCCACACTTACCCTGGAGTCCTGATTTGGTAGGTCTAGGGGACACCTAGACTTTCACGGTTTTCAAAGGTCCCCAGGGATTCCAAGGCGCAGCCGGGGTTGAGAACCACTGTTCTAAACCAATCCATGCCCAGCAGCATCGGCTGGTTTACTAGCTACTAAACACCCGTGCCCCGAGAGAACAGGCTAAGATGAGACTGTGCCTAGGAATGCTGCCGGGATCCCTGAAAGGACAAATTCAGGATGTGGTGGGAGGGAGCCATGGAAGAATGAGCTGGCAAAAGGAGGAGGTGCTGATGGGATTTGGGGCCTTGCTGCACAGCTCTGCCTCGGCCTGTTTTGCTTCAAAAGATTCCAACCAAAGTATCCTTTCTTCAGCAAGTGCACAGCCAAGTGAGGAAAATGGAACCTGTAGTTATGATTAGCTTCAAAGTCTTAGCAGAACAACTCAGGAATAGTTGGGAATGAATGGAGGGAAGCTGAATACCCCAGGACTGGGAGCTCACCAGGAACGGGCTCACCAGGAAGAGCGTGGGGGAGGACAATTTTGAGCCAGAATTGGAAAGCTGAGTGCAGAGAGGCTGAAAGATGAAAGGGAGAAATTCATCTCAGTGTGTAAAGAGTGAGATGTGTGGGAGGGGTAGAATGTTCAGGTGTTGTAGAAGGAACTGGCCAGGAGTGGATAAAGTCCTTCAGAACAGACTCTGCTGGAGAGTTGTAAGCATTACAAGAGGGAGATAAGGAGAGGGGTAAGATGGCTAGAAAAGCCCACTACTGGAAGGGTTTACGGGCTCCACCAGGAGCCGTGAGTTTGCTGTGTCGTGCTTCCTGGCCCACTCTAGGACAGGTGAGCATGGGATGGGAGGCAAGGAAGAACCGAGAACCCAGAGAGCAGGCCCTAATGAACCACCAGCTGCTTCAGACAGGCACCTCTGGGATGGCCACAGAGGAGGGGCTTCCAGTCCCCACGTCACTGGGAAGGCCCACAGGTGCCCCTATTCAGAACTCCTAGGATAGTGCCCTCCAATAGAACTTGCTGCAGTGTTAGAAATGTTTCATATTTGTGCTGTCCACTGTGAAAGCCACTGGCCACACATGGCTATCGAGCATTTGGCTTGTGGCTAATGCAACTGAGGAGCTGAATTTTAAATTAATTTAAATTTACGAGACAGTGATGCACATCTGTAAGCCCAGGGACTCGGGAGGCTGAGGCAGGAGGATCACAAGTTCAAGGCCATCCTGGGCAACTTAGGCCCTAAGCAACTTAGTGAGACCCTGTCTCAAAATAAAAAGTAAAATGGCTGGGGATGTGGCTCAGTGATAAAGTGCCCCTGGGTTCAATCCCCCGTACCAAAATAAACAAACCAACAAATTTATATAGCCCCATGTGACTGGCAGCTGCCACAGTGGACAGCACAGTCTTCTAGCATCTGTTGTCTGAACCAGTGATTTCCTATTTACTATCTCAGGCTTCCTATATTAGGAACTACCAGTCCTGTCTACCAGAGACTTTACTAAGCACTTTATCCAAACTATTTCTCATTTACTGTTCATAGTCTCTCCCAAGGAGGTACCATCATCTGCATTTTCTAGGGGAGATCAGAATGAAAAATAAGAAAGGCCTCCCTGGAGAGTGGGAGTGCTGGATTTGAATCTGGGACTCGCTGGCTCCAGTGCTTATGATCTTTCTATGATAACACATTTCTTGGTTCCATTGTCTCTTCATCAGTTGGACAGACTGATTCTCCACACAACCACTTGCCATATGCATGATCCTTCTTTCCCTCGCTTAAGAACTCTCCTCCATTCTTTCACTTTGGGATGACTTCCCAGGGTGGCTGAAAGGTGGACACCATGACTGAGGAGCCCAGTTAAGGGTGGGAGTAAGTCCACACTTACTGGACAGGTTCCAGCACTGAGTCACTGGGGAGAGAATTGAAGGGTAGAGTGCACTGCTCAATTTGAGGTAGGTGTTTAGGGAGCTCTTCCATGTTTCATTTCTCTCCTTAGCCCCAGGCTACTTCAGACCTGTCCCTTAAGTACTTTGTGAAGTGTGATACCAGAGGCTAAATAACTGAAGTTAGAACTTGTGCATATCTGTAAATTGGAGAGGTTACTGGTATACCCATCCATTCAAGTAGCAAAAATGTCAAGCACCTTAAGGATTTTGATTCAGTAGATCTAAAAGACCTGAAAGTCTGCATTTCAACAAAACCCAGGCAATTTTATAATTCATAGATGACATTTGGAAGTCAGACTAGGTTAATTTCAAAATCCCATCTCTCTTAGTGGCAGATTGCTATTTCTAGATTATATTTGCTTTCCTAGCTCACAGGTAGAAGTAATCTCTTCCTCCTTGGATCTTCACTGTAACATAGGTTCTTCACCCTAGTTACATGTTAGAATCACCTGGAAACTTTAGAAAAATACTGGTCACCAGGCCCCAGCCCAATTTGGTTGACCAGAGTCTCTGGGGGCTTGGGCATCTCCTAGGGGATGTGCTCTGGTGTGCAGCCAACACTGAGAACCTCCTCACCTGTCTCTCATGCTCTTGGCACCCCCATCATGCCTCATGTTACTTTACCCTTTTGGCTGGCCTGAGTCACCTGTGACCTTCCTCAGCCCTCAGTATATTTTCTTTCACAAACAAACTCAACAAAGCACTTTCAACAGAATGACACATCCTCCCCTGTTTCGGTTCGGCTGTGTAGGCACCATGACATTGCCTCTGAGGTTTGAATCTTTGGCTCATAGACTCCTTCCTGGTGTTTTCTTAACCATCCTCATTTTTGCCATATCTGGAACACCTCCTCCCTAGTGTAGCTCTGTGCGTCCCACCTGTTGTTAGAACACTGGTTACAGCAGAAGAACTAAGGTGGTGGCATATGTGGGTCAGCTGGAGAGCCAAGAGGGCTGCACACACCAGGCTGCAGGTCACTAGGGCCAACCCCTGCCAGTTCCTGGTCCATCTGTTGTTGGCCACATGGGGGGCAAGCAGAATCTCCTGGGGTGGGATTCCCTCCTGTGAAACCTCTTGGTGTCAGGGTGGGCAGGTGGCATCAGGCCTGGTTGAAAGCGGAATTGTGAGGCAGATGAGGATCCCTCAGATGCCCTGTCTCCCTTTCTTCCTCCTGTAAGTGCCAGTGATCCCCAGACATTGCCACCTTCCCAGAGACCACTGTCCCATGCTTTTCTCTTCCCCTTCCCTCTAAACCTGCTCCTAAAGAAAGGTACTAATTCACACTAGGTTCTTTCTTTCTTTTTTTATTAATTTCAATTTTTATTTTTATTTTACAGAATGCATTCGATTCATTGTTCACGAATGGGGTACAACTTTTCATTTCTATGGTGCACATTAGGTTATTTCTAATCATGTTAACTGTGTTTAGCCAGTCTAAACGTTTTTTATTTGTTTTTAAATAGGAATATTTCAAATGACAGAATTTAGCTGTCACTGTGGATTAGGTATTTTTGAGGGCAGTGGGGTTTCTTTCTGAACTCCTGGTATTGGAGTGTTCCCTCTCTGAAATCAGAGGGATGTGGGAGAGCAACCATGGAGAGCACCAGCTCTGTCTTAGAGGGGTTTCACCCTTGGGAAACCCACCTTCAAGACACCCTTTGAGAGGTACTCACAGAGGGTCTCTTGTGTCCCCCTTTGCCCCTCTCAGATGTGGATGAGTGTGTGGAGGGGACAGACAACTGCCACATTGATGCCATCTGCCAGAACACCCCGCGGTCATACAAGTGCATCTGCAAGTCTGGCTACACAGGGGACGGCAAGCACTGCAAAGGTGAGACTGGAACAGAGGAGGGGACCTGTGGGAGAAGAGCCAGTGCAGTGCTCTCAGCTGGCTGCATGGCATTACCCCAAGGCCTGAAATCCCCGCTGGCTGAAGGTGGGCGGCTGCACCTTCCCAGAGAAGGCACCATGTTCTAATTTGCACCTCGATACACGTAGACTAGCTAAGGCCCTGGTGGGACTCCTTCACAATCACATAACAGACTGGGACTGAGGCCCGAGGTTCCCTGGAGCTGGAGTCCCACCTTTAGACCTTACACCATCCCACAAAGGTGGAGAAACAGTGTACCCCAGGGAAAATTCATGCTGCAAACAGATCTTCCCTCATAATTACAGCAATGCAAATTACAGTAGCCTTGGGATATTATTTTAAATTTACAGCCAGCAGTATAGGTGAGACTTCAATGGACAAGGAACATTTATTAATTCCTGCTGGCATTATAAATGGAAAAGTATAGTTGTCTCTCAGGGTCTGTGGGAGAGTGGTTCTAGGACTCCCTACAAGGCTACAGAATTCAAAGATGTTCCAGCCCCTTATATAAAATGGTATAGTTACTTGCATATAAACCATTTAATCCCCATATACTTTTAAATCATCTCTAGATTACTTATAAAATTTAATACAATGTTATTGCTATGTAAATAGCAGCTCTATTATCTTAGCACACAGTGATAAGAAAAAAACTCTACATGTTTTGTACAGACATAGCTTCTTTCTTTAAATATTTTTGCTCCATGTTCATTGAATCTGTGGAAATGGGACTCATGAACACAGAAGGCTGGCTGTAATTTTATTTTACCTAACAGGATTCTTAAATGTTATTTATAGCTTTTGATTCAGGGATTTTGTTCTTGGGGGTTTACCAAAGAAAATTTAAATAAAATAATGTATGGGTAATGATGTTTTTGATGCATTATTTAAGTTGGTATAATAAATGAAAAAATTAAATGGCCAATAATGGAGAAAAATGATTAATAAGTTAGGATATAGCAACACAATAGAATATTCTGCAACCCTTCACAGTGATGATTAGAAAGACTGGCTGGAGACACATGAAATGCTTATGCCTTAGGTTAAAATGAAGTTAGCAGAATGGTTTAAGGGGCCATGAATGTAACCATGTAAACACACACATACAAGAGAAGGTTATAGTTTTTAAAAAAGCAACCACAAGGCTGAGCCCAGGGATGGTCAGTGGAGACACTCAGATGGGTCCAGCTATCTTGGCTTTTCCTTTCCCACAGATGTGGATGAGTGCGAGCGGGAGGACAATGCAGGCTGTGTGCACGACTGTGTCAACATCCCTGGTAACTACCGGTGCACCTGCTATGATGGATTCCACCTAGCACATGATGGACACAACTGTCTGGGTGAGCAAGGAAGGCAGGTTGGAGGGATGTCTTTTCGGGAAAAGCATTTCCCGTGCAAGGAGGAGAAAAGTGACCAAAAAGAGCTGCATTCCTCCGAAAGAACAAGGTCAGCCTCCCCTTTGGGACTGATCACTAAGGATGAAGTAGTCCTGTTCTGATTGAAGAACATCAGAGGAGATACTGCTAGAAAGTGCTCTGAAGCAAGGACCAGGTGGAAAAAATAGATTTGGCCACAGTGGGTGAATCACAGTAGAGAGATGACTTGGTTCTAGACAGATCCTGGTTCTGATGCTCATTACCTGTGGGGACTTGGGCAAATGAACGAGGCTCTGGGAATCTCAACTTCCTCATCTGTAAAGGCTGCTGGGAGGATCATCATGAGAGCACATGTGTAAAGAGCACTGTACAATCCTTAGCACATAGCAGATGCCCAGTAAATGGGCTGCTGAGGAGCATGTGATGCTCTGCTGGACTCTGGGAGCCTCTGGCCCTTACTGGCTGGTTTCCTCCCAGATCTTCCTGTACTCTCCAGTCTCACCCTCTCCTCACTTCTGAGACCTCAGTCTGACCTGATCTTGTCCCAGGAGCTGGATCAGAGATAGAATCTCTAGAGAACTGAACTCAACTTCTGTCATTTTGAAAAGTTACTGGGACCAAGTTAAGATTCTTTCCCAAGTGAAACTCTGAAGCCCAGAGCAGAAAAGGATTTGAGATCTGAACCTAGGGCTCCTCTCCTAAATGCTTTCTCTCTGGTGCCAGATCAGAAACAGGATGCTGGAAGTAGAGAGGAGCAGGAAGGAAACGGAAGCAAGAGGAGTGGTGCCCAGAAAAGCAGTCTGAGCTGGGCCCCACCTGACCTGACCCAATAGATGAACTATCTGAGGTCCCCAGGCCTGGGAGAGCCTCCTTACTGCAGAACTGCCTCAACCAATGCACCATCCTTGGACCCAGGCTCTAAGTTTCTCCTCCCACCCCAGACCTCCAGACCCAGGGCCTTGTGGGGTCCTTCTCCATCCCTGTCACCTCTCCTCCAACTTCAGCTCTTAGGAAGGGCCCCCTTCCTCCTCTGCCCAGTCACCCTGAGGGACTTCTTTGGGAAGAGAAGCCATGACATTTGGAGAGAACAGGGAGTTTCTTACAGGACTGTGAATAGCAGCTTCTGAGTACTCTGACTCTCTTTGACCTTTCTTTAGCTCCTGATTCTCACCAAGTCTCATTTCCTTATAAGTGTTTTGGGGCCAGCCAACCAAGGGACAAGAGAATGAATAAGTGTGGTGAGAGTTGGGGGAGCAAAGGTCTACCTAAGATTAGACACGTCTCCACCCTACCCTTGACTCTTAGGAAACCTGGGGAAAGCCGTCCATATCCCAGGCCTCAGTTTCCCCACAGAGAAACAGAATGTGGCTAGAGTGACAGAGCCACAGTTTGGAACAGAAGGGAGCAAATAGCACAGAATGTAAGATCAGGACAACAGGGATGGGATGTAGCAAGAGATGGACAAAGCAAAGATACACCTCCTTAGCTCTTTCAACAGGTACATCTCTTAGACGAGAGCCAGCTGAATCTGAGTCCCTCTGTCCTTAGCCAGGAGGAGAAGGGAAGATTTCAGGGCCCCAAGAGAGAATTGGAGGGACAGATGACATCCTCAGAAGCCCAGATTCTAGCTGCTCTATTTGGCACCCAGTCTCCCGGATGGCTCCTGGGCCACTGCAAACTAAGGAGGGCTGTGGAGTTGGGAGGGCAGCTCTAGCATCGAGGTGGAGTCAAGGTGTTGAAGTGGGAGCCCCAGGATGAGCCTGTGTCTGGGACATGTGGGTGGTGATTTTGGGGTGAGAACCAAAGGAGGTTCCCCCTCCACCATCTAGGGTGTGGCCTGGCAGCTCTCCCCCCATCCTTCCCTGCCAAACTACCAGACTTTGTTTTGTTAAACCAAAATAGGAGAAAGGCTAGGGAATATGGCAGCAAGCCCAGGCATGGGGGGAGGCGAGAGGACGGGGCTGTGGCATGTCCACATAAATGATCCCTGCCCCACAAGGAGTTGAGGCTCAGCTGCCTTTCCCACCCTGCCACTCCAACCTCACGCCATGGCCATAGCTCTCCCTGAACACGAGGCTATTTCCAGGTTCCCCAGTTCTCTGGCTGCTCATCCTGACCAGCTACCACCTCTGGTTACCTCTCCCTAACCAATGTGACCAGTCTCCATCCTCCATCACTGCTCCTCTTGCTCTGGCTCCTTTCCTGCCCTCAGACCCAATTTCCGTAGTGAGGGTGAGGGAGGCAAGTCTTGGCCATGGGCAGATGCTCCCACCCCACACTCTTCCGTGGTTCCTTCCAGCTTTGTCCTCTTGGGGAGGCCTCTTCATACTCCACAATGTTATCTGACGGGGTGAGAACCGTCTGGCCTAAGGCTGGGCTCATTGAGAGGGTGGGGTTGGGTTCCTAGCCTTTGTGCAGCCCTTGGCGTTGAAGTCCAGGGACACACCCAGACCCTGGCCTGCACTCCATGCCCTGCTGATCACCTGTCTTGTGTAGATGTGGATGAGTGTGCCGAGGGCAATGGTGGCTGTCAGCAGAGCTGTGTCAACATGATGGGTAGCTACGAGTGCCACTGCCGAGAAGGCTTCTTCCTCAGTGACAACCAGCACACCTGCATCCAGCGACCAGAAGGTCAGCCCGTGGTCCAGGAGGGCCCAACCGCTGCTCACCCTCCAGGCTTATCTTCCAGCTTTCCCTCTGTCTCACCCTCCCTCTCAACTCTGCCAGCAGCTTCTTCTCTGTCCCTCAACTCAGTCACACCCAAGGGCTCCGTGGACAGATTCTGTATTAGAGAAAAATTTGGGGGGAATTAATTTGGGGCTGGAGTCAGTATGAGATTGAGGTTACTCTGGGGTAACCCAGGCCGGGACCTGAGGTGGTTGTTATTTCTAACTGTAGACATTCGAGTTTCTCTAAGCTGCTGCTTCTGTTGAGGGCCTTGCCAAAGCCTCCTCCTTAGCCTGGACCGAGAGGGCCGATGCAACGAGTGGGGTGGATACATGTTGACCATTTCTGTGGCTCATTTCCCACTGGTCTGGGATATCCTGAGGGCAGGAACCGTGTCTAATTCATCTTTGTATCCCATACTGCCCTGCATGAAGTAGGGGCTTAAAAAATATTGGCAGCTTAATTTTCTGTACCAGTTACTTCCCAATCACATTACAGATCTTCTTCCCAGTTTGAATGTAAGCCCTTTTGAGGGAAGAGATCATATCTTAGTTTTTCTAGGTAGTTCTTAATCCCCTGAGTCTTTTGCACCTTGCCAGGCAATTGTTAGACACCGTTTTGGCTGTTTGAAAGACAGGGTGATCATACCTTGACAAGGTGTTCTTTGGGGGTGGCTTTCAGTAGCTTTAATACATCGTTCAGAATGACTCTGAGTTCTGCTCATTAGCACCCAGCTCTGTGGGCCAGACAGGAGGCCCATGGTGGGGAGGCAGTCACTTCTGTATTGCAACTTCTGTGGAATCCTCCCAATTTCCCAGACCCCCAACTGCTCCTTTTAGTTCCATCCCGTCTAGGCATCCAGGAGTACCGAGCATTTGCCCCTCTCCTCTCCTTTTTAGAAGGAATGAACTGCATGAACAAGAACCATGGCTGTGCCCATATTTGCCGGGAGACCCCCAAGGGGGGTATTGCCTGTGAATGCCGCCCTGGCTTTGAGCTCACCAAGAACCAGCGGGACTGTAAATGTAAGATGATTGGGACTGTGGTGGGGGGAAGAGGAAACAAAGAGGAGGGTGTGGGGCCTCAGCAGTGGAGAGGAATAGGGAATGTGGGAGAGAGAAGTTGAAAAGGGGACCTGTTCCCATAGTGTGGAGAACTGTGGTACCCAGGGGAAGCTGACAGGTGTCTGTCCCTCTTTGTGCACAGTGACATGCAACTATGGTAATGGTGGCTGCCAGCACACATGTGATGACACTGAGCAGGGTCCCCGGTGCGGCTGCCATGTCAAGTTTGTGCTCCACACCGACGGGAAGACATGCATCGGTGAGTGAGGCCGGGGTAGGATTCTGTCCACTGTGATGGGGGTTGTGGGAGCCCATGGGAACTGGGGGGTGGAGGTGGGTACAGGGTGGAGAGAATGACTGGGAGGGAATGAAGGCCCAGACAATGGCAGGTCTAGTGAGGGACGACTATTGAAGGGCTCACTTCCCTTCCCTAACCCACTGGTTCCACCACCCTACCCCAGGAGCCTCACCATCCTCTTCCTCCCTGATAAAGTATTGCCAAACTGGTGCTTGTTGACCAAGGATGTGGTAGAGAAAGGAGAGGAGATGGGAAGTCAGCTGATTAGGCCTAAACCCAGGGCCTGGTTGAAGCTGGTAAGGTGGAGCTAGCCAAGCCCACCAGCCCTGACCTGACTCAGGGGGTCTCCTAGCACAGGCATCTTCATCCTCTTTAGCTCACTCTCCTTACTCCTGCAAATCCCCTTTCTGCTGCCCTCCCTGACCACCTCGTCCTATTTCCCTCCCCGTCCAGTGTCCAGCGGCACTCCCTCTCAGCTGTCCCTCTAGCCCTCCCACTTCCTTACCCAGTTCAGTTTTCCATCTCTCTCACCCTAGTTTGATGGTTTTTTTGTTTGTTTGTTTGCTTTTTTTGTGATGCTGGAGATCAAACCCAGGGCCTGGTGCATGCTAGGCAAGCACTTTACCACTGAGCTACATCCCATCGCGGGGGGCACTTTTAATGCCTGAATCCCTTTTCCTGAATTCCCAGGCCTTACTTCATGTATCTCCAGGTACCACAGATGAACTTAGTTCCTTAAAATCAATCCCTAATTCTCCAAGACTTCTGGTCTTTAGTGCTGACAAGATGACAGGAGAGGTGTTCATTTGGAGAAGTGGGAGATGAAAGAGAAGAGCTTTGGTTGGGTCTTGAGCCAGGCAGGGGCGAGCTTGCTCTGTGGGCATAGGTGTTTGTGGAGGGCTATGCATTGGTGGCCACAGCAGGCTGGGGAAGGGGAGGTGTGAACACAGTTCCTCTGTGAGAAGTCATGTATGTCAGAGATGCGACATTCAGCTTAGAAGCAGACTTTCCTCCACCCCACTCCAGACCCCTGTTCTCTTCATAGGGGAGCAGATGGTGCTCTTACAGGGTTCCCTCTGGTACCTGCTGCAGAGACTTGCACACACAGTTCTAAAGTACTTCTGTAATTGAAAACTCTTCTGCTACATGTTTCCCTCTCAATGAACTCTTCAAAGTCCCTAAAACATGTTTAGTATTAATGTTGCATTTTCTGGCCTGGGTTCTTCCAGGTCCTTTCATTTTCTCCTCATAGGTCTATTTCTTCTACTTTCTAAACTTTCTACCAGCCCCTGGACACTTCCACAAATCCCTCAGCCCTAGAGTCTCCCAAAAGAAACTGCATTCAGTCCCTGTAGAAAATACATGTGAGTCAGGTCAGAGTTCAGGGCCCATGCGTATGAGTTCCAGATCTCTCTGTTTCTTTCTCTTCAGACAGTCCTGGACATGACTGCTTTTGAAAATACCCTTATTAAGCTTGAACTCTTCTATAACCCAAGACCCATTCCACCATCTCGGCCATGGCCAAGTGAGACAGAAGACAGCAAACGAGGCTGTTCTAGCATTCACAGTTGTGTTCTCTCCTAGTTCCTCTTCCTCTGCTCCACTAGAACTTGCTCTACCTTGCCCTGTATCTCATGTTTCTAACCAGCCTTGGTAGGAGGAAACGTCATTGTTTGGGGCCACCAGGTATTCAGCTTTAGTGGGGAGACTGAGAGGGCAGCAGAATTGAGCAGAAAGACTGGGCACCTTTTGGGATTCGGGTTTGGCTCTGAGACTTGGTGTTGCATGCCAGCTTTGCCTTTGGCATGCATGTATGTTACCCCTCTTTGAGACTTAGTTTCTCAGTTTTTTGGTCACTTGGTGGGAGCTTGGCTTCTTTGAGGATCCCAGGCAGGACAAGGCTGAGAAGTGAGACTGTCACAGGGGCCCCAGGGCTTACCATCTGGGGCTAGTGGTTTGGGCTTACAGGGTGGAGGAGCGGGTGGGAAGGGGCCTGGGGCCCACGGGCCACAGTGGCTCCACCCTGCATCTAAACAGCTTTTTTACAATGTCAAACAGGGGAAAGGCGGCTAGAGCAGCACATCCCCGCTCAGGCCGTTTCTAATGGTAAATATGTCTGCTCTCTCCGCTTGCTCTCACTGGCTTGCTAGGGGAAGGGCTAACCCGCTGGGGCTCCCACTAACTGCATGCCCATTGAGCCCAGCCCAACTGGGCCAGAAGTTCCCTGGCAGCCTGGGCACTGGGCCTTAAGAACTGGCCCAGGAGTCTTCATGTCAGTCTTGTCTTCCTTCGTTTCTGTCGTTCTCCTTCTCTCCTTCCTTTTATGTTCCTTCCCCCACATCCGTCACCTTCTAACAACACCACACATCCTTCCCAGCCATCTGTCCCCCTCCCTTTTACTATGAAAAGGGTCATCCAGCTCCCTTTTACCCATCATGCCCACCATGCCACTCAAATTAGGGGTGCGACAGGGTCAGATGCCATCCCCTTCTTGGGCATCTTTCTCGGGTTCCTACCCACTAGTTTACAGTCCCAGCATTCTCACCACTATCTGCTCCATTGTGGTTGAGAGCATGGCCTTGGAGTTCAAACAGTGAGTCTGAATGTGGGCTCTGCCACTGCCTTGCTCTGTGACCGCAAGCAAGCTGCTTTCCTTCCTCTCTGGTCCTTGGTTTGCTCCTCTGTAAAATAAGAAAATAACAGTCCTGCCTTGGGGTGATGATCCAGATGGCGTGTGTACAGCATCTAGTGAGCACCAGGCACAGAGGCAGCGCAGGTAATTTGTGGTTTTGTGACCTGGAGAGCAGCAGGTGAGGTCATTCCATCCTACTCCACCACCATGCTCTGAGCAGTGCTGTCCTGCAGAGGTAGGCGCCCTCCTGGTCCAGCCTGGGATGGACATCGTGCAGCTCTCCTGCCCCTCCTCCTGGATCTTTCAGTGTCCCCCTCTCCCTGAACCAGGGCTTAGTGGGCCTCTTAGGCCAAGAGCACTCATGGAGAGAAGGCTGGGCTTCGAGTCCAAACTCAAGTTTCCTCCAGGATCCTTGAGGGACTGACACAGGGGAGATCCCACTGTGGCTGCTCCTGAACATGGGCATTTGTGGGACCAAGACACAGCCAGGGACCCACAGGCAGAGGCTGGCTTCTTCTGGAGCCCTGGCCTTGCTGTTCTTGTTGGTGGCAGGGTGGGGCCCAAATGTTAGGAGTCAGATTCAGGAAGGTGGCAGCACTGTCCTGTGCTTTCTCATGAGTTCCCGATTCTGTGAACCGCTGTCCTCTCTTCCCTAGCAGAGGCCTTGGGATTCTCTAATGGGAGAGCTGCAGGCACCCCAGAGGATGGGTCCACACACCGCCCAGTCCCTGGGTCAGTCTGTTGATTATTAGAGCTGATGGTTTTCCCTTGGACTCACCTGACTCTCCCAAACTGCTGTTTCAACCTGTTTTTTTCCTGCTCTGAATTCAAAACAAGGAAGAGTGCCCCATCCACACCCCAAGCCTCTCAGCCAAGGGAATGCTCGCTAGCCAGGAGCAAGCAACAAGGAGACGGAGCGGAATAGGTTGGGGTTTTTCCTAGCTCCAGGTTTTCTGATTCTGTCACAGACTCTTTACACCCTTTCTTCTCTGAGTCCTTTTCTCCTTTTGTCCC
>JAJEJO010024326.1:0-10808 GCA_020662805.1 Glaucomys volans | reverse complement strand
AGACCCCTTCTTGGGCCTGTAATTTACTGTTTCTGAGGAAGCTGAAGCAGCAGTCTGGTCTCTCTAATTAATCAATTATTAAGCCCATTGGGCGTGCTTGTGTTCTGTGAGGAAGATGCATGCACGCTGCCTGGTTTGCAGTTCTAGCCTCCGAATGACCCTTTAACAGTAATGAAAGAAACTAGAGGAAAAAAATACATGCAGACCATAAGATTCTTTGAATCCACTGCAACATGCCTCTACCAAAATAATTACTTTCAAGTGAATTCTCACTTGTTTCTAATACTTCTGCTCTTCTTCTCAGCATATATAATCTAAGTGAAGTGTTTTCCCTGGTAGAAAATAGGAGCCTTGCTTCCTGACAGTTACTACTGCCATATGAGGGTCTTTGAACTAGAACGCTTTCAAGTAGATTGGGAAGTGCTTGAGAGAATCCAAAATGTCAGGGCAAAGGAATTACATTATTAAGTTGGTGTTTTTGTTCTCTTTTCTTTCCTCTCAAGCTCTTGCTGGTCAAGGTTAAGATGGATAAGACGTGCACATCAAAGTATGATAAGACCTGGACAAAGAACCTTTGTCTTGAGCCTACTGGTCCTTGATAAGAAAGACAGCTGTGGGCTTTTTTTTTTTTAGCAGAATTCACACACATCATTCTTGAGTTATGATAATGCTTGACTCATGATGGGATTACATCCTGCTAACCATTATAAATTGGAGTTATCATGAATTGAAAATGCATTTAATACACCTGAGCTACCAAACACATAGTTTAGCCTACTTTCAACATGCTCAGAACACTTATGTTAGTCTACAGGTGGGCAAAGTCATCTAACTCAAAACCTATTTTATGATAAAGCATTTACTGCCTCATGCAGTTTATTGAATACAGAACACTATAGAGTCCAGTACCAGCTGTTTACCCTCATGATCATGTAGTAACTGTTGCTTAGCACCACAGGAAAGGACCCTGCATGCTGCTGCCAGGAAAAAAGCCTGAAATTCAGAGTTTGAAGTACGATTTTTCACTGAAAGTGTACATCTCTCAATGCCATCGTAGAGTCAAAAATCATATGCTGTACCTTCATGGGTGGAAGACTGTGCCCACACTCCTTTACTCAAAAGATTATGCCGTACATTCCCAAAATAGACTAATACTGATGTCTGTTGACTTCTGCAGACATTGTTGACTCAGGAAATAATGTAGGTGACATGAGAATGCTGAGAAATTAAGACTAATGTAAATATAAATTAATATAAATGTAGGGCACTGAATTAAAATTTTGTAAAGTAACACTTTCAGAACAGTTATTATATACCAGGCATCACACTAGGTTTGAGGAAGGCAGAAAAAAATATATAATCTCTGCTTTATATTAGCATGTTTTCAGTGAAAAGTGAAGTTGAGAAACAGAACTTACCTATTTAGGCAGGAGAATTCAAAGGGAAACATATTACCCCTCTTTTCTATAGGGTTAAAACATTCTTTACAAAAGCAGTGACATGTCACAAGCAATCTGAATCAAAAGGCTATGAATTCAGGCTCCGGGGGAACATGGGAAAGCGGTCATGAGCGGATTTAAATCAGTTCACCCTTGCCTGTCTGTATTCCTGGTGTCATCTTAAGTTTGGATGTTATTTCCACTACTCTGCTTCAACCCAGTCGTGAAGTCCATGTTGAGTGTCCCTTATCCAAAATGGTTGCAAACAGCGTTGTTTCAGATTTAAGTTTTTAGGATTTGAGAATATCTACCCAAACTACCAGTTGAGCATCCTTACTCTGAAAATATGAAATGTTCCAAAATCTGAAACTTTTTGAGCATTGGCACTCAGGATAGCTTGGAATTTGGATTTTCAGATCAGTGATGCTCAATCTGTCCTTAGGATTATAAAACCACGGGCTTCTGTGTCAAGGTTGATATTTGTCAGTAATGTTTTAGGGGAAAATTTAAATGACAGCTCCATGATTCGTAAGGACTAATATGTTCCTGTGTACATGTACCTCTACCTATGCTCCAGATAGGGCCGAATGTGTACATATAAATAAATTTGTACATCTGTAATAAAAGAGAATATAGATGCTGAAATTATAACAGTCGTTATCCTTGGAAGATAGGGGCATTGATGATTATTATTTGTTCTTTATTTTCCACATTTTTTACAATACACATATTATCAGTGAGAAAGAGCAGTATTAATTTTAAAAGAATAATTCTGACTTGATAAATATATTTGGCATAACAATATGAATGTGTATTAGCTTAGGTGAAAATGGAATGTTGCCATTGATGTACTGTATTTTTCTAGCAAAACAGACCCAATGCTTGCTTGCCTTTAGTTAGTATTCACCCAACCATACCACCTAAATGTAACACATTTGTTAACCAATAATTGTATTTCTTCAAACACAGATGCAGCAATGAGTTCAAACACTTATTCCCAGTGCAAATAAGAGGATGATTCATTAGCAGATCTTAATGATGTTTCTATCTGTTTGACTTCACCTGCATCTTATAAATAAACAAGCAAAAAGTGTACAATACGATAGTAACTATTTATCAAAAGAAAATGTCTTGTATCTCAGCCTTCCTAGTTGGCTATAACTCTGAACACAATCACGTATCGACTCCATTACTTTTATACACTATGCAGAAATATTCAAGAGGCTGCTGTAATCAAGAATAAGGACCGTGCAAGCCAGAAGCAGAAAACAATTTATTTCTTTAGGCCATGGTACATATTTATCAAGATACTTTGTTATCATTAAAAATCCAATCTTGACCTTGAGTGTGTGTGTGTGTGTGTGTGTGTGTACACGCATGCATGTGTGCTTGTGTATAATTATGTCTTTAGTAACCCTCAACATTATGCAACTATTACATGTATTTCTTAATTATATTTAGTGTTTTTAATGCTTCATCTTCATATCAGGAGATGGAGCCATGTGAGGAGTAGTTTATTGGTTTATGTCACCAGTTTTCTATGATTATTGCCTTGATTCCAATCTCTGAAATGAGTGCTGTAGAGACAAATTCAATCTTAGTACTTTATATAAAAATATAATCACCCATAGTCTTATCTACAATTGTCCTTTGAACACTGTATCTGTTGGCAAAATGAAGGCACCTCCTGGTTAATTATAAATGAAGACAAACCAGAAATAAGTATGGACAATGGTCTTGGACATCTTTTATCTTTTGATCTAGATTTGAAAAACCTGCTGATAGAGCATTGTAGAAAGCAAGTCTGAGTATTTCTCTACATCTTTACTTCCCAAGTTAGCAAGATAAAGCAGTATTCGAGAGACAACTCAAGTAATTTGCTGCTCTCATTCCCAAAGACTGTTATCAAGGGATTCAGAGTTTCAGCAATAGTCAGGTCATTTATTTCTTCCTAGAAAATAATTGAAGTCAACTGATCTCTGTGTTGTGCATCCCTTGAAGGTATATCATATATACCAGGAAAAAAATAGCCCTTCTTTACAGAATGTGGTCTTTCATTACCCACTTTGACTCATCTTTAAAGTATAAAATTATTACATAATTATGTGACCTACATCTAAAGCCTGAACCCTGTACCTTGCAATAATGTTAATCTTATAATTGTTAACATCATTAACAACTGAGATGGAGGTACAGCTCTCACAATATGTTCACAGGCCTGAATGCTTGAAGAAATTAAATATCCTCAGCTCCCTTTACAGTCAGTAATGAGAGGTTGCAGAGACTAAGAGGTCAAGTGGTAATTCTTGGCAATATTCAAGTTGGGGTCTGATAACATAGTCATGTCATTGACAAATGCACTTTATTATGCTTTGCTATGATTTTGTACTGAGGAAGTCTATTGGACAAGGTAAATGCTTACTCTACAGTGAATCTGAAATACATAACACTGATTTAGGCATCCATAAAAAGTACAAGGAACCATATAGGGTCTAGCAAAGCAATGTCAAGAACAAAAGTAATCAGAGGAGACGATATTGTGTTTTTGACGCTTACCGAGATTTAACTTGTCTTTGAGCTTATGTTCTTACAGAAAGAAAAAAAGTGAAAGAATCTTCTCATATTTCCATAATCACATTTGTAAATCAGATTTTCAGACTTGTTGGATGAGGACATTTCTGGAATGAGGGAAATTTCTCAAAATAATATATAAAGGCATTATTATGCTCAGTACAAAAACAAGAGAAGCTGCAAACCTTCAACTCAGACCATAAAGGCAGAGGTTAAAACCATTTAACCCATGTCTGAAATATAATTTCAAAGCATCAGGAACATGGAGTAGAAGTGGTTGATGGCTGAGGCTCTGAATTCTGCTGTCACTGCCTTGGCATGCTTCTTATGAGCCTCTCACCCCTCCTGTTCTTATTTCTTCCTCTCTGAGTCAATACCAACTTACTGTGGGTATCAGGAGCCTCCATTAGCCCTGATTAAGCAGTTTCTGATATGATGGATTGTACTGAGTGGAAGTATTTCACTCTTCTTTAATGATCAGTAGGAAGTGGAAATGCTGTAGAGAAGAACTGCCATCCTTTTGATGGAATACTAGGCCAGTAGTGACCACCAGGAAGCCAGGGAGCTGGAATTTGGATTGCTGCCAGTGAGGAGCATTTTCGCAGTTGACAATGATTCCCAATGAGAGTCAGATAGCTTGTTAAGAAACAGGCATATTTTATCTGTCCCTTCAAATACTTCAACATCTTATCTTCTCAGCAGCATGACAGGTGTTAGGCTTGGTGGTCATGTGCCAGGCTCTGCTCACAGAATATTCCTTGTGTATCTATCAAGGATGATGGGATTTCATGTGTTTGACCCCCCCCCCAGTATGTTAAACAGTACCACTGAGTCAATGGGGTTTGCAGGAGATGGCCCTAGGTGAGAGGTAAAGACAGGCAGCATTTCCTTCTGCTGTATCTGTATACAGCCATCCCTTGGTATCTGTGACCTGCCCAGCTTCCCAACCTAGAATACCAAAATCCAAGTATGCTCAAGTCCATTATATAAAAGAGTGTAGTTTTTGCATAAAACCTACACATATATTTTAAATCTAGTATAATGAATGATAATCCTGCATAAATAGTTGTTATACTGTATTGTTTAGGGAATGGTAACAAGAAAGAAAGGTCTATATGTTCAGTACAGATGCAATTTCTTTAGAGTGACTATAGTCTACAACACTTGATTATATATTTTGTAAAGAAGTTCTGAAGAATCTGAAAGCTCCCAACATAAAGAAATGGTAAATGTTTAAGAAGACAAATATTAATTACCCAAATTTGATGATCATATATAGTACATAATTATCACCATCTACCCCATAAACACATATAATAATTATGTGCCATTAAAATTTTTTAAAAACTAGTTTTCAAGGAGGCATGGAAAATAAATGAATAAACATAATCAGTCAAAAATATGAAAAGAATTAAGAAAACATTAGGTTTTGATTTCCAGTAGTGGTGGATTAGCTTGTTGAACTAACACTCTCTCAGATGACAATGATACAATCTGGATAAAATATTGTATACACTTAGATAGAAATATACATCTGTATATAATACACAAATGATGTGCCCACCAGAACTGAACACAGGTTTCAGCTGTACCCACAGTAGGGGAAATAGTGACTGGAGAGTATAGGGGAGATTTTCTCTTCTTTAAAAAATACCATTCTTCAATGGCATACAGTAGAATCCAGTCTCTAATTATCATTTATGGTTTCTAGAACACAACTTTAAATTCAAAAGAGGTGTGGAGAAACAAGAAAATATATTCTATGCATAAGACAGAAAGCAATATAACTGTCCCCTAAGTACTCAAAATGTAATCAGCAGACAAAGTATTGAAACTGCTTACATTTTTTCCAACTATTTTAATTCTGTGGTTGGTTAAACCGTGGACATCCACTGGCATAGAGGGTCAACTGTATAATCTAGACCAATCTGGGTGGGACATTTTCTTTGAAAACAGTATGTGGGAACAGGAAAGTTGTATGTAAATATGGGGAACCAAAGAAGAAGGAAAGCATGGCTGGAGGGAATCTGAGTTCAAAGCTGGGCATCAGAGGCCAAAGGAGAAGGGATGATGAATATAGTAAATGGAAACTGAAGAGGTGCATGTGGTTGAGAGAGCAGAGATAGGAGCAGGATTGGAGAGGTTGAGACTGACAAAATCACAAATTGTGAATATGTAGCCTGAAACAGTCTATGCTTTTATTTTTCAAATGGGAAATGCAAAGGAGCATATATAGCTTCTATTTTCAGCTTTAAGAGAAAAAAAAATAGAAAACAACTCACCAGTGAAGGAAATAAAACCCTGCTGTATGACTCCCTCACCCTTCAGCTCCTCTCTCTTCCACTATAGATCAACTCCATTTGGAAATTTGAGCTGATTATTCCTTTACTCTCTGTAGTTTTCTATCCCTTCTCTACATGTGATGCATCACCTAACCAATATGCTATTTAGTTTTGTCTAGCTTGGAGCTTTAGATAGGTGAGATTGTACTCCGCTATGTTTTGCTTATTTCATACAACTGGATATGTGTATATGAGATTCAACCAAAGGGATGTGTGTAATTCTAATACATTCATGTTCCCAATTGTATGCATTTTGCTGTATGACTGTATCAAACTATATGTAGACCTTCTTCTACTTGGGAACCTTGGATTTATGTCCTGTCTAGAAACATACACAGACAGTGCTACCTTCTATATCCTTACACATGTCACCTGGTGCATATGTTCAGGAGTGGCTCTAGGGAACACATAGAAGAATATGCTAGGTAAGAGTTTAGACACCCATCTTGACCTTGCAATGCCAAACGCATTTTAAATCTGGTAATTTGAAAGCATACTCTCCCTAGTACTCACTGATCCTTGTGGCCTCACCTACTCAGCAACACTTCGTAGTATTTTCTAAGGTTTAACCTCTGACCAGGGAGCAGGGAGGTAAAATGATATTTTATGCATGTTACACATGCTTGGATTGAAAAAGTCAACTAGTTCAAGAAAGCTTACTTAAAAAAATTAAAATATGCATTATTTCCTAGAGGCAACTTCTCAGAATTATTTTAACAGCAACAGAAAATGGGGGTGGGGTCATTTCCACTTGTGATTCAATTGGTATATCATGATTTCTCATACTGAGTCGTTCTTTAGTGTGGCCATCATAGAAAATGAAGATCTACCTTCTCATTTTCTATTTACCTTCTCATCCGTTTGACCCTCAATACAACATGCACACTCCTTAGCCCCCCATCTCTAAATACCTACCTTGCATTTTTTTAAAAATTGGGAATTTAACCCAGAGGCACTCACATTCTACTGAGCTACATTCCCAGCCTTGCTGAATTGCCCAGGATGGCCTTGAACTAGTGACTCTCCTGCCTCAGCTTTCCAGGTAGCTGGAATTACAGGCATGTACTACCATGCACGTTATGTTGTACTCTTGCTAGACCATTTTATGATATTTACCTTAGTATAACAATATAAAGTCTATTCACAGATAAGCAGGTATACCATGATTCCTTTTGTTACACAATATTTTATTTTCCTTGGAGAGTTGTAGATTTTGTTTTCATTTCCTAAGGTTTGTTTGGTTTTGTTCTGTGCTGATTACCCATTCAATCCCTAAAAATGTTGTCAGATATGAAAATCTTCCCTTTATATATATTCAAATATGTTAGGGGTTCAGTGTTCAGTGCACATTGTTGTCTTAAATCCTTTTACTCTTCTCATTGCTTTGTCTGGACTGATTTCTGTCTAGACTAGGCTACATTTTTGGGAATTCTTGTGTCCCTAACAGGAATTTCTTCTCTAAATGTCTTAAGATCTTCTTGTTTTCTTTGGTGTTCTGTATTTTCACTCTAAGTGATGGTTTCTTTTTATTTATCTATCGAGAAACCATTGAACTTCTTCAGTTGGAGAATTAATGTCATTACTTATAGTACATTTTCAGCTGTTATTTTTTCCAGGGTTACTGCTCCACTATTTATATATTTTTATTAGAATTCAAGTTAGATATATACTAACTAATGCTTCTCAAATTTTATGCTACAAAACAATTGGCCAGAGGTCTTGTTACAGCACAAATTCATACATTCTGTTCAGTCTTTGTTATATTCTAAGAAATAATGATGCCTATGCTGTTGATTTATGAAACATGCCTGGACTAAACTGTGTTAGGTCTTTTCACTCTACTTTCTCCTGCTTCTTACCACTCATGTATATATGCCATCTTTTTTTTCTTTACTACTTTGTGTGTAATTTCTTAATATTTGTGTGTTCACAAACTTTCAATAACATCAAATTTTATATTTGAGTTTTACTCATTTGGGTTTTAAAATTCATACTTTTAATTTCTGTATGTTCTGCCATAGTTTTTCCTGGCCAATTTTATTTTATTTTAAAATTCCTTTTATTTTTAATTTGTTCTAATTATTTATACATGACAGTAGAATGCATTTTGATACATTGTACACAAATGGAGCAAACTTCTCATTCCTCTGGCTGTAAATGGTGCAGAATCGCACCAGTAGTGTAATCATACATGTTTATAGGATAATAATGTCTGTCTCATTCTACCATCCTTCCCATCCCTACCACCCAACCCTCCCGTCATTCCCCTGTACACAATCCAAAGTTCCCTCATTCTTCTCTACCCATCCACCCCCTACACACTATGGATCAGCATCTAATCATCAGAGAAAACACTAGCCATTGGTTTGGGGGGACTGGTTTATTTCACTTAGCGTGATATTCTCTAGTTCTATTCATTTGCCTGCACTTGCCATAATTTCATTCTTCTTTAAGGCTGAGTAATACTCAATTTTGTATACATACCACGTTTCTTTTTAGCCATTCATTTGTTGAAGGGCATCTAGGTTGGTTCCATAGTTTCATTATTTTGAATTGAGCTGCTATAAACATTGATGTGGCTGCATCACTGTAGTATGCTGATTTTAAATCCTTTGGTTATAAACCGAGGTGGGATAGCTGGGTCAAATGGTGGTTCCGTTGCAAGCTTTCGGAGGAATCCCCAGTATATACTGCTTTCCATAGTAGCTGACAGAGACTCTGCACCTAATAGAAGAAAAAGCAGGCCCACATCTTCTGATATCATGTTGACTTAGGATCTGAATTCCTTAACAAGACTCCTAAAGTGCAAGAAGTTAAATGAAGAGTCAATAAATGGGGTGGATTCAAGCTAAAAAGCTTCTTCTCAGCAAAGGAAACAATCAAGAATGTGAAAAGAGAGCCTATAGAATGGGAGAAAAGCTTTACCATGTGCACCTCAGAGCACTAATCTCCAGGATATATAAAGAACTAAAAAAACTTAACACCAAAAAACCAAATAACCCAATCAATAAATGGGCTAAGGAATTGAGCAGACACTTCACAGAAGACATGCAATCAATCAACAAACATATAAAAAAAAGTTCATCATCTCTAGCCATTAGAGAAATGCAAATCAAAACTACAATAAGATTTCATCTCACTCCAGTCTGAATGGCAGTTATCAAGAAAATAAGCAATAATAAGCTTTGGTGAGAATGTGGGGAAAAGGTACACTCATACATTGCTGGTGGGGCTGCAAATTGGTACAACCACTATGGAAAGAAGTGTGGAGATTCCTGGCCAAATTTAATAGGCTAACAGTAAAGTGTTATGCTTTCATATGTTCTTTGCTTAAATATGTTGAAAGTATATAGTGTTCTTTACTTGTTAATTATAATATCAATCTTTACAAATGTGATATTTGTTTCTTTTTCCTACAAATACTTATTCATAGCATTTGTTTCTTTGAGTCCTTGCTAAATTTATTTTACTATTGAGCTTCAGTTTATTGAAATTCATCTACAAAAATCTTTACAACCTAAACTTAGAATCAGTTTTGCTGGAGAAATTCCTTAACGAATTGTTTCTGCTGGGTACTGAGGGGCGCTATGCATTTGATACTTTAAATCTTTGCCTGGAATGTTTCCTATTCTATGAATTCTGACCTTGCTTTTTAGAAAATGAACTGTAGGTAAGGTACTCTTGAGAGACTTTTTATTTTCTCTGCTCCACTTAATGTCACCTCTGAGAAAAAGTGGGCTTTCTAAAGATCATTTTTTTAGCCCATCTTATGTGAATTATTGTCCTTTGTTGGTACCTGCTTGGTGCAGAGGTCTGTGGTCTGATCTCCTACTCTGCTTGAGTATCAGATCTTGTCCCCTGTCCCATGTTCATGCCACACTGCTCTGAGGGTTGGACAGCATCCCAGAGGAAAATTCCAGCTCTTAAGCTCACTGATGAAGATACCTCCTTGAGATGACAGGCCTCTAATTACTAGTTTCACTTTATCACCAGCCTAGCCACATTGAAAGTTTTATATGTTTGTCTGGTGTTTTTAGTTATTCTGTACAAAAGAAAAAAGGTTTTTCTGTACACCTAATCTACTATATTTCCCAAACCATTTCTGTGTTCTTCTGGTAAGGTAGAACATCATGGTTGGGAGTGTGTGGTGGGGAAACCTGACTCACCGGGGCAGGGGAACAGAGGGAGGGCAGGGGGAAGGGATAGATTCCTGACCCTGTGACCTACTTCCTCTAACTAGGTTCCACCTCCTAGAGTTCCTGTCACTCCCCAATACTTGCTATCAGCTAAGGACCAAGCTTTCAACACGAACCTCGGGGGACATTTCAGATCAAAACATGACACTTGTCACCCCAGCTTTCTCAAATCAAAAGCAAGAGGACCCAGCCAGAGGAATCCTAAGTTCTTTCCATCTCTGTAACTTGATGGTAATAAAAATGATGCCTAAGATCTACTT
>JAJEJO010024296.1:0-10385 GCA_020662805.1 Glaucomys volans | reverse complement strand
GCACAGCCCACCTGCAGAGGAAGCAGGCATGTTGGGCTCCTTCTGGGAAGAAGGCCAAGGGAGGGCACGGAGGGGCCGCCCTGAGAGCAGTGGGGAGGGCCAGCTGCACCTAGCCTTCCAGGGGCAGGAAGCTCAGCACCCCATGGAGAGATGCACTCCTCCAGAGAAGACCCAGCACCTCCTGTGCAGGGCAGTCAGGCTGGCCCACATTCTCACCCCAGGCTCTCAGTCCAGTGAGGGAGGGGAAGGCATGAGGAATTAGCAGGGAAAGAAGCAGCCTAGAGTGACACAGGAGGACAGGTCCTCAGCCACCATGCTATTCACCTGTGCAGCACTGTTGTCTCCCTTCTCTTGGGGGACAAGGGGCTGTTTGGTGCCACATGAGACCTTGTGTACTACCTGTGTCAGCTCCTCCCATGATGACAGTCAGAAACATCCCTGGACGTCATCAGCTCTCCCGAGGGGCAAAACCCCTACAGGTGAAGACCACTGACCAAGAAAGGGATAGGAGGGACCACCTCCTAACATGGTGGGGGAAGTGATCTTAAACTGACCTCTAGCACACGAAGTCACAGCAAGGGGAGCAGCTGGGGAGCACGTGCTCCAGGCAGGGGCACATCACATGCAAAGGCCCTGGGGGAGGGAGCTGGGTAGGACTGAGCATAGGCCGATGGGGAGACAATGGTGCTGGAGGGGGACACAGCCCAGGGGTTTGACCTGGTTGTCGGTCTTGTCTATACCGGTGAGGAAGAGAATCTTGGCCAGGAAGAGACACACGCAGAGGTGCAGGTGGAGGAAGGTGATGCGGCTGTGAATGGCGCGGCACAGCACGAAGGTGGCGATGGCCAAGGCGAGGCACACCAGGGAGATGCTCATTCCCACGTGGCTAATGATGGACAAGGGGGACTCCATCTGCCAGAAAGGAGAGCCCCCACTGGCCTCAGCATGGAATCGGAATTTCCCCAGGCAGGAAAGAGAATCATCCAGCTCTCTGGATGGGAAGAAAGGGCTCAGGCCTTCACTCCACCTGACACTCAGAATGACCTAGATGTTGTCCACTTCAAACTCTGTCATCCTCCAGAGTCCCTCAGCATCACTGCTCTCCTGGCCTGGGCTCACCCTGTGCATGACTAGGCTGGATGTCCAAAAACTACACTTTCCAGAATCCCTCAGGGCTAAGGTGCTGGATGTAATTAGGTCCTTCAATAAGATGCATTCATAAAGTTCTGGAAGGCAAAAGGAGGGAAACGCCAGCTTTCTGCAGATAGGCATGAGCTGTGTCTGGACACCACATTCCAACTATCCAGACCCCAAATGCATGGGGACAACAGACATGAGGACAGCAACTTCTGACCTCTGTAATAAGCCACAGGGGAGGGGAGACCTTGAAACTATAGTCCAAGTATCAGACTCCTAACTTCAACTCCTCCTGCTCTGCAATTGTGTGGGCTTTCAATACCCTGCATTAAATTCCTTTCTGCTTGAAATACCTAAAGGGGTTTCTGCTGCCTTCCCTGATCCCCAACTGACCCACAGACACTCAGGGATGCTGCAACCTCAGGGAGTGGAAATGACAAGCCAAATCCTCCTCTGCCATCTTTTCATAATTCATTTTAGCCTTACTCATAAGTTCATTATTTTCTCTGGGCTGAAGATAGGCCAGGCACTCTCTCACAAGCTCTTCAGTATGACATTGTCACAATGTGGCTACAAAAATGACCACAATTCTGCTGGTTTCTACTTGGTTGGGGCCTGGGGACATAGCTCACTTGGTAAAGTGCTTGCCTCACATGCACAAGGCCCTGGTTCAATACCCAGCACAAAAAAAAAAACAACCTTCTAATTGTATGAGTTTACACAAACACTTAAGTCCTCTATGCCTCAGTTTACCCATCTGTAAAAAGGAGGTTATTAATAGTAACTGCTTATAGGGCTGTTTGGAGCGAGTTAAAAGAAAACTTATAAGTGCACCAGTAACGTTTTGCACACCATGTAAGTGTTAGTTATTATTTTCTTCTCATCCTCAGTTTTGAGGGGAGAAAGCTGGATTCAGCTCAGAGGTTGACTAGTCCAAGCAAACAGAGCTCTGAAGTGGCGGAGGTGGGACTTGACAGGAGGCCAGTCTTGCTCTGGACAGTTCCCTTCAGTCCCAATCCACACGATACTTCACAAAGAGTTTTGGGCTTCCCTCGCAGGGAACTGACCCTCAGCTCTAGCAGGGACACCCCAACACAGTGAGCAGCCCTCTCCTCTACCTCATGTCCACATTCACCACAGCTGCCTCATACCTCACCTCCTCCCTCACCCATCACCCCTTCCCACAGAAATGTCTCTTGATTCCTGAAGCACACCTTCTGCTCCATGCATATAATATAGTGAAAGGAGAAGTGTGGAACCAGACTTCCTCCCCGGACCTGTTTGGATCCCAACTCCATCAATAACTAGCTTCAGTTCGGGGTGGGGGGGCAAGAATAATAACAGAATGAGACAGACATCATTGCCCAGTGTACATGTATGAATGCACAGATGGTGTGACTCTACTTTGTGTACAACCAGAGAAACAACAGCTGCACTCCATTTGTGTTCGATGGATCAAAATTAAATGAATTTTAAAAAATAGAAAAATTAAAAATTAAAAAATAACTAACTTCATGAGTAGGCAGGCTAGTGAGCCTCAACCTCCCAGCCTGTGAAATGAGTGTGAGAACGAATAACCCAAGACTAAAAGTCAGCCAATGATGCAGGCCTGCTAAACAAGACCCTGACCTGTGTGGGTCACTATTTCTTTTTTTTTTTTTTTTTGTGGTGCTGGGGATTGAACCCAGGGCCTTGTGCTTGTGAGGCAGGCACTCTACCAACTGAGCTATATCCCCAGCCCCGCTATTTCTGATTCTATAGTTGAGCATCACATTTCCGACCAGATTATGAACTCCCAAAGGGCACTGCAGGGCACTCATCTGTCTGCCCCCCTGGCCAGCTCCCACTACACCCCACACCACGGAAGACCCCAAAAGACATTCAGTCAATATTCTCCCATTGGATCTGAAGCCAGATACTCAGGGAGCCAGAGAACCAATCATCAGACTGACCGTGAGCTCCCCAGAAGCCATGATGATGGCCAAGTTCGCCAGCCGGTCACAGCCGCACACCGTGCGCATCTCCGAGGCTTCCAGGACCTCACAGCCCGCCGGTGTCCACCGCCCATCCCCCACAGCTGTGCTCCAGGAAACGCAGACAGGCCTCTCAGACTTGTGCTTGGGCTGAAAAAGCAAAGGGCTGGTCAACCAAGAGTTGATCTGTAAAGGACTCAGTGTGACCGGCTTCAAGAGCCATTTGGGGCCTGAGGTGCTGGGTGTGTTCCGCAGGGAGTGGAAGAAAATGAGAGGCACTCGGTGGGTACCAGGCGTGTCTCCAGAGCAGAGTTAGGGCTGCAGTAGACACTGCCTGCTTGACCTCCTACCCGAATTCCTTCCCACACCCAAAGGGAAGGGAAGAATGCCACCCAGAGAGAAGACGCTGGCCCTCCAGCAGGGGCGCTGGGGCATGGATCCGAGTTGCAAAACACCGTGGACGTTTGTTGCCCTGCCATCTCCCATTAAAAATGAGCTAAGTCTGCAACAATTTACTGCAGGTCTCAAAATAACAGCCCACTTAGCAATGATAGATGGAGAGATGGAAATGCTAATTGTGGGCACCTCGATTTGAACATTACACATCGTACACCTTTGTCTAATTATCACAGCTGTGTGAGCTAGAGTGGAGAAGGGCCCAGCAAGCTGGAGGGGTGGGGGGTTGCTTGAAAAGCAAAGGGAGATGAGAGGACGGGGTGGGGAGGGGCCTCTGGGGGGACAGTATCAAATAGGATGCTCTATTGTGTGCACGTGAAATAAGTGACAAGGAATCCCACCATTATGTCCAACTATAATGCAACAATTAAAAATGAGAAGGAAAAATTATCAAACTGTACCCTATAAATATATGCAATATCGTATGTCATTAAAATTAAAAACCCGATTCAAACATTACTGAATGTTCACTTGTACTGAAACATCAGGTGGTACCCCATTGCTTTGTACAATTATGTTTTTATGTATCCATTAAAGATTAAGTTTTTAAAGGCCCTCAAGGGAAGAACATTGTGCCAACAGAGTCTACGGCATCTCATCCATATCAATGCCGATATCCTGGCCTGATACCGTGCTATGGTTCTCAAGATGTCACTACCCAGGGAACTCAGCACAGGGTGCATAGGAGTCCTCTGTATTATTTCTTACAACTGAATATATGATTACTTCCAAATAAAAATTTGACTTAAAAAGTGAGAGCTAAGGTCACTGGGGAAACAGGAAGTGCTCCGTGGATAGACAGAGGTCTCTCAGGAAAGAAGTCTTCACCACCTGGAGATTCTCCAGGATGTAGATAACTGGATCTGAGAGGTTGTCCTTCCTCTCCCCGGTCATGATGCCCCCAATGATGCGAGAATTCATCCTCAGTCTCTGCTTGGAGTTGGTCCAGGGTCTCTGAGGGTCCAGGAAGAAGCGCTCGTCTAAGAGAGACTCCATGTTGGCGAAGGAGACAAATGCCACCCCAACAGACCCTGCAGGTTCCCCCAAAAGAGAAAGAAAAAAAAAAACAGGAATCATTTGATTGGTAGTTGTTAAAGCTGGCACAACACACGCGCGAGTGCACACACTTTGATATTTCACGCTCCTCACTGGGTTACTTGGGACTGAAGCGCGAGTGAACTGCTGGGTCGGAGACCCTCATCAGAACCACAGCATTGACAGTAGAAAGATCCTGAGGGGCTGTGACCTGGAGAAATCTTGTCTACTTTTAAGCCTAAACCTGAATTTGTTTTTGAAGGGACAATGCTTTCCCTTCTTTGGTGGGAATTAGGTTCTCCTCCCAACTTCATGGTCTCTTTGGTGGGCTTCTCTCTGAATATGGGTGGTCTCCAGAGAAGCTGCTCTAGGGTGGCTTCCTGTCCTGACCTGGATGCACCATCACCCAATCTTCATCTGCCACCTCCCAGCTTCAGGAGGAACCTCTAAGTTGTGTCCCCCAGACGTCATAACCTGCTTCCTCTATTCCATCTGCATCCCCTACTCTCAATGAGTGACATCACTGGACCTGGAACTTGAAGAGTGCTCCCTGATTTCTTCTCTGCCCAAAACAGATTCCTCATTCTTTGTGTGTGGTGACTTCCTCCTCTGTGCTCCCCACAGTGAAGCCTTGACCCAGCCTGACATCTCCCTCCTGGACCACTGGCTTTCTCATGAACATCCTTCCTGCCCCAGCCACTCTCTCTAAAGAGGTCCCTGTACTGCTCAGAGGATTGCTTTACATACCAACTTCCATCTGGAAGGCACAGCCTATCATTCTCCTGCTGCAAATAGAAACTTCCAGGCTTCCCCCCATCACCACCACTGGGAGGATGTCTGCCTGGATGGGAATACAATGCCCTCCAACCTTTCCCCACCCCCTCATTCCCTTATTATGCTTTTAGTTCCATGAACAGTTCAAGCTTGTTCTCCATGTGGAGCCATGGCCGGTGCTACCTAGGACATCCTCTTCTGCTTTCTCTGCTTATCCCCAGGACTTAGTTTAAGCCTCTCTTCCATATTTCACCCTGTGCTTCTACCCTGAAGTATCAATGCCAACATTGACCATAAAGACCAAGGGGCAACCACCATAGCCTACATGCTAATCCATCTATTGCCTGGTTTTTGTAAGGTTTTACTGCAACACACCCAAGCCCACTGTTATGGTTTGGATACGAGGTGTCTTCCCAAAGCCACTGTGTTAATGCAGAATTTTTCAGAGGGGAAATGATTGGACTGTGAGGGCTGAAATCTAATCAGTCCATCCTAGTTGCAATGAGATAACTGGGTGGTAACTGTGCGCAGGTGGGGTGTGCCTGGGGAAGGCGGGTCACTGGGGGCATGCCCTGCAAGGGTGCTTCTTTCCTGAGGCCCTGTCCCCTTTCTCTATCTGCCTCCTTACCCCACCATGAATGGAGCAGTTCTCCTGTACCACACCTTCCACCATGATATTCTGTCTCATCTCAGACCCAGAGCAATGGAGTCAGCTGAACATGGACTAAACCTCTGTAACCATGAGCCCCAAATAAATTTTACCTCCTCTAAATTGCTCTTGTTAAGTATTTTGGTCACAGCATGAAAAAGAGACTAACACGCCCACTCACATACATGTCACCTAGTAGTGCTTGCACTGTAATGATAGAGTTAAGTAGTGTGACAAAGACTCTATTGCTCACAATGCTGAAAATACTATGGAAAAGCCTGCCAACCCCAATACTGACTAGTACTGCACAATGGAAATGTAGTTGGTTTTAAGTTGTCCAGTATCCACAGTTTTAAAAGTAAAAAACAGGTAAAATTAATTGTAAAAATATATAAACTCAAGGTCAGCAAAATATGATCACCATCAACATACAATTTTTAATTATTAAAAGTAAAACTATATTTTAGAGAGAATGACCAAACCTGCGGCTGCCTGAGCCCTCAAAGCGGAGCTCCAGCCTTCCGGCGCCATTTTCTGTGGCTCCAGGAGAGCTCCGGCCTGGGGCCGCTGGAATCCCCAGCTCTAGCGGGGATCTTAGCCTGTTCGGTGTCATACTACAGCTTCCCCAGCAGAGAGCAACAATCTGCGGCTGCCTGAGCCCTCAGAGCAGAGCTCTGGCCCTCCAGGGCCATTTTGCTGTGGCTCCAGGAGAACTCCGGCCTGGGGCTGCTGGAATCCCCAGCTCTAGCGGGAATCTTAGTCCCTTCAGTGTCATCCTACAGCATCCCTGGGGAGAGCAATCACCTGCCAATGCCTGAGCCAGCAGCACTGAGTTCAGCCTGCCTGGGCTATCAAATCCAGTGTCTCCATCACTGAGCACAGTTCTGTGCCCACACCACAGCTAGGTCTAGTGCCCAGGCCCACACCCTGGCCTGGTGTTTAGCACCTGTGCTTCATCTGATTGTCTATCAACACCAGACTGCTTCTGCCCAGAGGCATTGATCATTCCCAACCTGGATTCAGAAGCACCTTTCTTGGGTCACCGCTTGATCAAGCACCTCTCAAACATCAGGTCATCGCAAAATAAGAGGTTTGAACTGTACAGTATGTTTTTTTTGCAGAACATTTTCTAAATTAATTGTAATACAACGATTATTCCTAATGTATCCACTATATTCCTACCTTCTTCTTTTATTATTATGCTTATCACTCTATCTCCCTCTTATATATCGGTTTCCTTGAAGAATCTCTTTCTCCTCACGCTAACAACCTATTTCTTTTAATTCCACTTCCACTATTCATAAGGCATAGTATATCTATAGACTCACTTCTTATCTCATTAGTGTTTTGTCCTACACCCCTCCTCATTCTCCCTGTCCAACATTAGGATTTGCAGTCCTTATTTCAAACTTACTGGTTATGCTGTAGTTAATATTTGAACTCATCTCTGTTTATTACAACAACACTCTAAATATCTTAATAGGGACTATTTAGATTAAGGACACATATTGTTTATATGATGTGCTGCCAGTATTGATCTCTCAATTCAAGGGGAGGTATTGAAAATAGGTAGGACCACTATAAGTCTTTAAGGGGAAACTGCAATGCCTAGGATTCACACTACCAGAGGGGAAGATACACTAGTAACATGAGAAAACACGGGAAGAAAATGTCCCAAACAAACTCAGATACTATACCAAAAGTACCCAGTGACAACATGGCAGAAGCGTTGTCAGAAAGTGAGTTGTACATAATTAAAATAATCTGAGAAGCGAATGAGGAGTCAAGAGAGCAAATGCAGGCAATGCTAAAAGAGCAACAACAGGAAGTAAAAGATCATTTCAACAAAGAGATAGAGATTCTGAAAAAGAAAAAACAAACAGAAATCCTTAAAGTGAAGGACACAATAAACCAAATTAAAAACTCAATAGAAAGATTAGCCAACAGACTACATCACTTGGAAGACAGAACCTCAGACAATGAAGACAAAATATTTAATCTTGAAAACAAACTCAACCAAAGAGGATGGTAAGAAATCATGAACAGAACCTCCAAGAGTTATGGGACATCGTGAAAAGACCAAATTTAAGAGTTATTGGGATTGAAGAAGGCACAAAGGCACAAACCAAAGGAATGAATAATCTGTTCAATGAAATAATATCAGAAAATTTCCCAAACCTGATGAATGAAATGGAAAATCAAATTCAAGAGGCTTATAGGACACCAAATGCACAAAATCACAACAGATCCACACCCAGGCACATTATAATGAAAATACCTAACATAGAAAGCAAAGATACAATTTTAAAGGCTGCAAGAGAGAAACATCAGATTACATATAAGGGGAAACCAATACAAATATCAGCAGATTTCTCAGCCCAGACCCTAAAATCAAGAAGGGCCTGGAACAACATATTCCAAGCATTGAAAGAAAATGGATGCCAACAAAGAATCTTATACCCAGCAAAACTTACCTTCAGATTTGAAGATGAAATAAAATCCTTCCATAATAAACACAAGCTAAAAGAATTCACAAATAGAAACTCTGCTCTACAGAAAATTCTCAGCAAAATATTCCAAGAGGAAGATTTGAGAAACAACAATGTAAGTCAGAAAAGGGAGGAACTACCCTAAAGGAACAGCCAATTAAGGGAAAAAACAAGTAAGATTAAAATAAAAAAATAAGTCAAAATGACCGGGAATGCAAGTCATATCTCAATAATAACCCTAAATGTAAATGGCCTAAACTCATCAATCAAAAGACATAGACAGACAGACTGAATTAAAAAGAAAGACCCAACAATATGCTGCCTTCAAGAGATGTATCTCATAGAAAAACATGCCCCCAGACTAAAGGTGAAAGGTTGAGAAAAAACATACCAGGCATATGAACTTAGTAAAAAAGGAGGAGTTTCCATCCCCATAGCAGATAAAGAAGACTTCAAGCCAAAGTTAGTCAGAAGGGATAAAGAAGGACATTTCATACTACTTACGGGAAGCATAAATCACCAAGACATAACAATCATAAATATTTATGCACCTAACAATGGCACATCCACATACGTCAATCAGATCCTTCTCAATTCCAGGAACCTAATAGACGAAAACACAATAATACTGGGGGACTTTAACACACCTCTCTCACCATTGGACAGATCTTCCAAGCAAAAATTGAACAAAGAAACCATAGAACTCAATGACACAATCGCTAATTTAGATTTAACAGACATATATAGGATATTCCATCCATTAAAAAGTGAATACACTTTCTTCTCGGCAGCTCATGGATCCTTTTCTAAAATAGACCATATGTTATGCCACAAAGCTACTCTTAGCAAATACAAAAACATAGATGAACTACTTTGTATACTATCAGATCATAATGGAATGAAATTAGATATCAATGATAAACTTAAAAACAGAAACTACTCCAACACTTGGAGATTAAATAATATGCTATTGAATGATGCATGGATAACAGAAGACATTGGGGGTTAATTAAAAAATTTTTAGAGGTCAACAAGAACAAAGATACAACATATCCGAATCTCTGGGATACTATGAAAGCAGTATTAAGAGGAAAATTCATTGCATGGTGAGCATTCAGTAAAAGAATGAAAAGTCAACCAATCAATGACCTCACATTATAGTCAAAGCCCTAGAAAAAGAGGAACAGATCATCACCAAAAGTAGTAGAAGACAGGAAATAATTAAAATCAGAGCTGAGATCAATGAAATTGAAACAAAAGAAACAATTCAAAAAATTGACAAAACAAAAAGTTGGTTCTTTGAAAAAATAAACAAAATTGATAAACCCTTAGCCACAGTAACAAAGAGAAAGAGAGAGAAAATCCAAATTACAAAAATTTGTGATGGAAATGGAAATATTACAACAGACACAATTGAAATACAAAACATAATTAGAAGCTATTTTGAAAATCTATACTCCAACAAAAAAGAAAACCTGGAAGACATCAACAGGTTTTTAGAGGCATATGAGCCACCCAAACTGAATATGGAGGACATATGCAACTTAAATAGATCAATTTCAAGCAAGGAAATAGAAGAAGTTATCAAAAGCCTACCAACAAAGAAAAGTGCAGGACCAGATGGATTCACAGCCGAGTTCTACAAGATCTTCAAAGAAGAGTTCATTCCAATACTCCTCAAAGTATTCCATGAAATAGAGGAGGAGGGAACCCTTCCAAACTCATTCTATGAAGCCAATATCACCCTGATACCAAAACCAGAGAAGGACACATCGAGGAAAGAAAATTTCAGACCAATATCTCTAATGAACATGGATGCAAAAATTATTAACAAAATTTTAGTGAACTGCATACAAAAGCATATTAAAAAGA